>CADCXT010004281.1:2025000-2265524 GCA_902806775.1 Microtus agrestis
AGTTATCAGACTTCTCCAGATCATGGTGGCAGTCCTCCATCTTTACCATCTGTAAGATTTAGAATCAGTTCATATTTATAAGGCAATTTGTTGGAATTTTGACCGAGCATGAATTGAAGCCATAGATTAATTATGTCAGAACTCACATCTAAGCAATATTGAATTTTCCTGCCCAAGCATGGGTTATTTTCCATTTATTTAAGGGTCTTATTTTTATATTTATTGTTTTCTTCATAAGAGATACATTATATATTTTGATACATTAATACCAAAGTAAGAGTATTCATCCTTTCTAGTATCAGCTGGAACATTCTGTTTTGTCATTTTAAAATTTGAACTCACTCACAAAACAAAACAAACAGACATGAGAGTGGACAGGTTCTGTTAGGGTTTATAAAAGTGGAAGGATATAAAAGAGGGTTAGGGTCACGGTAATCAGAATGCACAGGTACATGTACAATGAAATTGTCAATGAACACATTTAGTAAGAGTTATAAAAATTAGCCTCCAAAGAGCATTTACTGGAACATGCTGAATTTCCTCTGATGCTTTATAGATGTTCATAAACATTATCTTAATCTTTCAATTTATAAATTGAGACTTAAGGGAAATGGATTGTCCTTTGTCTTGGAATCTTCATTAAAGGAAGCTGAATATTTTCATCATTCTGAGAAATATCATATACATAGAAAAGTTAATTATATATAACCCATAGAAAAAGACAGTTAAAGTTATATATTTTTACACGTTTGCATATATATATGGGAAACTACAGGCAGACATATAGACAGAAACATGAACAGAAAATATTTAAGTAATAGCTATCAAGTACTCTAAACTCATGTCAAGACATAGACAGTTATAGAAATTTACATATTCTACTTTTCTCCAGTAATAACTACTTTAAAAACATTTAACTATTTTTTCTCTTTTTCTATATTTAATTTGTCCTTATTATTAATACCAAGTAATAATGACTTACTTGGTATTCTTTATAGTCTGACCATGTGTACATGCACAATACAGTTATCTTAGTTGGTGTTTCTGTTGCTGTGACAAAACACTATTACCTAGGCAACCTGAGAAGGAGAGAGTTTATTTCACCTTGCAACTCTCAGCTCACATTCTATCACTGATGCTAGTCAGGGCAGGACCTCAAACAAGGCAGGGATGTGGAGGCAGGAACTGAAGACGAGGCCACGAAGGCAGGCTGCTTACTGGCTTGCTCAGCCTACATTTTTATAGCATCAGAGACCAATAACCTGATCACTAGCTAGGAAAATGCACCATAGACTTCCCTACAGGCCAATCTGGTAGGGGCATTTTCTTAAGTGATGCTTCCCCTTCCCAAATCTCTGTAGCTTGTGTCAAATTCACATAAAACTAGCCAGTGTGATAGTCTAGGTTACCCATTCTGCATTTTATGCAAATCCATATATTATTTTATTTCTTGCTTTATTCATTCAGAACTATATTTGCCAGATGCATGTGTATTGTTGATGTACTTGTGACTTGTTTGTTTTTATGTCTGTGTTTCTTTAAATTAGCAAATTTTACATATTATATTATTGTTTTTAGATGTTTATACTGCTGTGATGGTAGAGGCTGGGATTATTCTTGTATGCACACATAGGAATTTCAATATAGACTCTACCTGGAAGTGGCTTCTAGCAGGTGTGCATTTTCTATTTTTCTGTGTAATACTGGGCAGTTTTCCAAAGTTGTCCTCACAATTTGAAAATCCACTGCTCAGTGCAGACTGTGTCAGGCCTCAGCAGTATTTACAGCTATGGGGATTTCTCATTGTGTCAGACTGGTAGGCATGTAGAGATACTTCAGTAAGGATCAAAGCAAGAATTGTGTGTGAAAAGTAGTAAGGAAAGCAGGGTGGGCATGATATGGATGGGCCGATTTTTAGTCTCTTCTCCTGGTATCGATGTTTTGACAATTGATTTGAATTCAACAACAGAATTACTTTGAACACAGTAAGTATGGGGAAGATTTCATATTGAAATTGAAGCATCGTTTTCCTTTCTTCACTATGTCGTGTTTGTCAAATAAAATAAGACAGCTTATTCCTGTTTGCATACTAGCATCAGTATGAGGAAGTATCGGCATATAGTCAGCTTTCTCCTTTGTATGTCATCTAACGTTTAAACTAGGATGCATTTGAGGTTAGTTGTGTGGTAGGTTTATTTCTCTACAGCAATTGTATGTATGTGGGATAAACAAAACCAAATTATCACCAAAGGGCATAAATTTAAATGCAAAGTCATCCTTTCTAGTGCTACTGTGTGGAGTGTCGACTCAGAACTCTTCTAGTACTTGGCTCTTCTCATTTTCATAATCCCTGGTAATTTGATCTGTAGCTATTCTCAACACTAGCCAGTAATTGCTAATGAATTCTCAAAGCTGTGAACTTCCTTTTTAATACTATTCCTAACGTTCCCTGAGATTTTACCATGATTTCTACTTATTTTCGTTTTCAGACTTTTAAATCTCTTTTTAACAATGGCCCATGTCTCTCCATTTTTTTGTATCTTTCCATCCTCCAAGCATCTATCAGCGCTATTATTTTTACACCATTCCAGTTAATCGTGCATTCTGGGCCTGGACTTGTAATGGCTTTTCATTTTCTCTATTGATCCGGTGGAACAACTGTAAATCTTTTAATGATTTTTAAATTTTATGTTGTACTTTTTAATTCAAGTCACCGAAGAATCAAATAAGCCTGCCAATCCAATTAAGGTGATAGCATTCAATCTTTTCAAGTTGAAAAGCAAGGTAATCAGGGGAAGGTCGCATGGACATGGTGGACATGGGTTTTGCTCATCAGTCAGTCTCGCAGATTCATGGGAAGTGACAGAGAACAAACAGAGCACTGGCAACCTTGTTCACACCACACATTCCTTTCACCCTTTTGTTGCCAGGATGCAGGCTGCCTTCCTGAGCCATTGTGTTAGTGCCTACGTATGCTTGCTTCTCTTTCCCATGTGCCCAAATGTAATCTCTATAGGCGTCAACATCTCTGTCACTACCTTTCTCGCTTGGATTTTTCTCCTGTGAGGAGTTAACTTCCCTTCACCCGTCTTCACTAAAAACAACTCACTATATCATCGCAAGGTAAAAGATTTTTGATTTTAGATTTATTTTATATCACAGAGACCGTAATATAAATATACCACTGAATACTGTATTTGAGCTATTTCATTTTAACTAACTGGGCTTGAATTTTACTAAGAATCAAAGGTACGATGGGGATTGTGGTAGGACAGGTTTAAATTATATCATTCTCTGACAAGCACACACATTTAGGAATTTAGGAGTCAGCACTAACATCCATGGAAGTCTACTCACAGTTGATTTTGGAAAGAACCCATAGAAGGTATAAATATAGTGTCTCTTTCAGGGCTGAGAGCAATCGTGTAAGTACACCAAGACCAGAGCCTAACTGTCCCTTTTTTCTTCATCCCCTGTTCCCTCTGCTTACATGACTTGGTTCTAAAGTTGGACTTCAGCTGTGTGGGAGCCTCTTCTACACCCCCGCTTCCATCCTTGTCTCTCTGCTGCCTCCTCAGTCCTTGTCCTTCTACTCCCCCTCCAGTCCTCGTCCTTCTACTCCCCCTCCAGTCCTCGTCCTTCTACTCCCCCTCCAGTCGTCAGTCTTCTACTCCCCCTCCAGTCCTCGTCCTTCTACTCCCCCTCCAGTCCTCAGTCTTTTGCTCTCCCTCCAGTCCTCGTCCTTCTACTCCCCCTCCAGTCCTCAGTCTTCTGCTCCGCCTCCAGTCCTCGTTCTTCTGTTCCCCCTCCAGTCCTTGCCCACCCCATCATCTCCCATCACTTCCTTGTCCTTCCTGATTTCTAACAGCAGAACAATTTAAAAAACAGCCTACAGTGGGCTGTCAGAGGACATTCCGCAAGCCAGTTCCTGCTGTTTACTGTGAGATCTAGAGTATTCAAGGAATAGGTTTAAAGTGTAGACATCTTCAACATATTAAGCATTTGGGATGATCTGCATATGTTAAATATCTCTACTTACATATTCTACAATGTATACATATATTAACCATTATGAGACATAAAGTTAATATATAATTTTATTTGCCACTTAAAGTAAAATTAAAATCAATTTGGCTTCAAAATTTTTAACATGAGTAACAACTAGCCCTTGGGTTCTTTATTTTCATAGATATTGCTATCTATACATACTGAAATGTTTTTCTCAAGACGTTGATTCCAATGATGATATGAGGCTCTTGAGTACAGACTGAACCGTGAGGGCAATAGCCTTTCTTGTTAAATTCTAAGAGAAGACATAGATAATGACCTACACAATTATCTACGTACTTAAAGACAAGCAGATTTACTTTCAGAGTAACTCTGATTTTCTCATTCAGTCTGAATTTCCCAGTGACTAATAGTTCCATCAAATCCTTGACTTAGGTTTCAACATAAATAGGCAGTCCTTTTAAGCTGAATTTAATTATCCCAAGTGTAAGAGCTATGCATGTCCTTTCTATATTTGGTCTTGGAAATATTTGGAATAAGCAGTCAGTTTAGGATCCCAGCAACCCTAAATATCTGGAGTTGTAGCATTCAGAGATTGCTAAAAATTTCATGTTGTGTTTGTTATGAATCTGCTCAGAATTACAATACAGGTTGACTGTGTCTTTGGCAGATCTTCAGGTTCCTTACCAAATTCAGCTTGTGAGGTAAACATCAGTTTTACCCATCAGGTTTTAGGTTGAAGTCCCATTTTCTGGCAGTCTGTCTGTAAGTCTTGCTGTGTGTTCAGAAGTGTTCTCATAGGTGGGTCCCCAACCCCACATTCCGCAGCACAGCAGACAATCCCTCCCCTGTTTAGTTTTGTTCACTCCCTCTACTGCTAGAGATGGAGAAGCAGCCCTCCCTTTAAAGGGGGTATGTAATTGCATGAGGCCCATCCACATCATTGCCCTTTTGGTTAATACAAGATTAAGGTATTCATGATCTTATTTAATATACAGAAATCATTTTGCCATGTATGAGTGTACAGCACAATCAAAGGAGAGCTATCTCAACGTGTCCATAGGTTTTACTCAGATTCACGAAAAAGTGTATAGGACAAGAAAATATGGTAGTTAACTGAGCCTTGTTCCTGCGTGAAGGACTGGAAACCCATTGTGAGCAATGTTGGTTTCTGAAGTGACCGCTTTACTGTGTTCCATTTGCAGTTTTAGCCCTCTCAAATAGTCTGTCATGTGATCTCTAAGTTTAGCATTAAATTCCATCTATTTTCTTTTTAAGACAAATGTGGTTTTTGTATTATTAGAACTCACAGGTAAGCATCTCATTTGTAATTTTCTACAATGGTTTGTTTTCTATTCTTCCTCAGCCTGAGTTCTCTTTTGCCTCCTGGAGTGAATTCTTCCTGAGAAGCAATTATTTTTGAGTGGTATTTTACTGCTTATCCAGCAATTATCAAGAATTATTTTCTACAGCACCAAATCAACTTTGTTTGGAAACTTTCAAGGCCACATTATTTAGAGTCTCACTCATAAATATCCAACTTGATTCTGCTTTCTTACATAGGCTCCAGCCCTGCCCTTTGTATCTAGACAGACTTCCGTACTTACCGTACAACACTGTAGTTCCTCTTGCTTTCCTCTTTCTAGCTGACATCATCTTTTATTTTGGGAAGTTTTCTCTTCCAGGAACAGCGTAACTCTAGTCCTTCCTTGAGATCTTCCATTATTCCCTATTACAGTCTGGCATACATCGGCTAACTAGGTCTCACTAATTATATTGAGTCCTTTTCTAATCATGTTAGAAAGTACAGGTAGGTTTCTGTGCTGATCTGTAGTTTGCCAATCATTTTCCCTTAATAAGGTAATGATCACATTACAATCAAGATCTATTTCTGAGAAACGTGTTCCTGCAAAGTGGATTGGCTTGAAGTATCTGTTTTACATGCATGAATATAATGAAAGCTAGAAGTATAAAATTTTTTGCCTCCAATATTTTGTTAACACTAATAAAATTCAACTCTTCAGTCCAGTGGTTCTCAACCTATGGTTTGTGACCCCTTCAGAGGCAATAAACCTTTCACAGGAGACACCTCAGACCATCATAAAACACAGTTACGATTCATAACAGTGCTGAAATCACAGTTATGAAGTATCAGCAAAACCAATTTCATGTTGGGGGTTACCACATCACATAGAACTGTATTAAAGGGCTGCAGCATTAGCAAGGTTGAGAAACACTGCTTTGGCCAGTTGCAGCTTAATTATTTTATATTATTTTATTCAGATATTTTCCTGCCTCTTACCAGTACAGATCCCTAGAGCAGGAGCTTAATATCATATTTACATAGAGAATATCTGAAACTGTATTTCCAATTGTGGTGATTTGAATGAGAATGGTCCCCATACGCTCATGTATTTGCATGCTTAGCCCCAAGTTTTGCTTGTGAGGGATTAGGAGATGTGGCTTGTTGGAATATGTGTGCCCTTGTTGGGGGAGGTGTATGGGGGGTGGTTGGCTTTAAGGTTTCAAAAGCCCACACCAGGCCTCTCTCTCCTGCAGCTGCCTGTGGATGGATCAGGATATAAAGCTCTAAGCTGCGGCTCCATTGCCGTACCTCTATGCTTCCCGCCAAGGTGATCATGGACTAAGCCTCTAAAACTTTATACAAGTCCCCACCTACTAATTTTCTTTCATAAGAATTACTTGGTCATGATGTCTCTTCAGAGCAATAGAACAAGTGAGACACCAAAATTGCCATTTGTTTGAAGCAATCTTACTTTAAAGGAAGATATATTCAAGATTACCTCATCTTTGATCTTTATCCCATAAAACCTCAGTTTAGATTTTGGGACTTTGAGCCATTTACTCATGTTTCTGTTTCATCCCACTGACATCTACAGTATCGGTAGTCTCTGAGCTGTGATAGTTCAATTTCTGATTTTTTTCAACATTATCCCAGAGTAAAGGTGAGAAACACTCAGTAGAACTTGAATTGGGGTTTTGAATTTTTCTAGGGTGGTCAGATACAATAAATATTCTCTCTGTGTAGTGGCAGCCATGGGATAATTTCAGGGGTTGGGGCATGAACTCATACGTTGTAGTGTATTGTCCCTGCTAGCTTTGGGGTTTGGTACTGCTGGATCCTGTTGTATATTTAGTCTTCTTTCATAAAAAAAAATCTGTTTGTAGTCCTTCCGAGTCATAACATCATACACCTGTTGTAATGATGCAGCCACACAGCATGGCTGATGCGTCCAGGTTCCAGGGCCACGCATGTGCGGACAAGCCCTCAGGCAGAAGTGCCTAATGACCCCGGGAATCTTAAAGGACCACGCGTGACCCATGTGCAGCATGGTTGCATCATGTACATATGCCGCAGCTGCGTGAGCCCTCGTGAGCGTGCGTTAGCTCTGTCCTCTACCTATGATACAGCCACGTCATCCCCCTGTGCACACGCGCTAGGTGGCCACTAAAATCTGGACGCCCTATCTCTCTCTCTCTCTCTCTCTCTCTCTCTCTCTCTCTCTCTCTCTCTCTCTCTCTCTCTCTCTCTCTCTCTTTCTTCTCTCTCTCCTCCCTCCCACACTGCCCCCCCAGTAAACTCCTAAGCATGTGTGTTGCATGTTCCATGTTTCCTTCTCACTCGCACCAGGTAATTTCACCGTGGGCATAAGAAAGTTTTTGTATGCCAGGGGTATTTAAGAGAAGCTTTATAGAAATCCCCTCACAGGTATGTCTTCTTTGGGAGCTGTTTCAGATGAACTTAAAACCTACTGTATTTTTTAGTTTGATTCAAAACACTGATTTTTATTCAAATCAGAAACTACTAGGAGAAATTCTTCTCTCAGTATATAAGTTCATCCAATCTTTAAATAAATGAGGGCTATTCTTTGTCCAGTTTTTCTTTTCTTCTTTCTTTTCTTTCTTCCTTCCTTCTTCCTTTCTTTCTTCCTTCCTTCCTTCCTTCCTTCCTTCCTTCCTTCCTTCCTTCCTTCCTTCCTTCCTGTCTTCCTTCCTCTCTCTCTCTCTCTCTCTCTCTCTCTCTCTCTCTCTCTCTCTCTCTCTCTCTCTCTTTCTTTCTTTCTTTCTTTCTTGACAGGGTTTCTTTGGAGCCTGCCTTGGAACTTGCTCTGTAGACCAGGCTGGCCTCAAATTCACAGAGATCTGCCTGCCTCTGCCTCCTGAGTGCTGGGATTAAAGGTGTGCACCACCACTGCCTGGCTTAGTTTTTCTTTTGAAGCAAGTTAACAGACGAAGATTTAACATGGTGTGCTTAGTTCCATTCCCCATTTTTCAAAGTGAAGACAGTTTGGAATATCATAATTATCATTTTATTTTAATTAAACAATGCTGGAGTCTTTACTGATATTATCTATCATTAATAACTATTGCTCTATGTTTCTTATGGCTTCTATTTCTGAACTTATATTGTTATACCTGAGGTAAAAGTGTTTCCTTGTTTTTTCTGTTGACTTGATGGGTTACTGTGCACAGGGCAAGTAACTCACTAGTAAGAAATATTGGCCTGGTGATTTTCCTGCCGGTTACAGAGGATTAGCAAGCTCATTTGATTGGTCTGACATACTTGCTGTTTTGAGACAGGGTATTTCTTATAGACAGATTAGCTTCAAAGTTGCTACATAGTTGAGGATGACTGAATTCCTCATTCTCCGGCTTCCACCTCCTGAGTTCTGGTATGACAGGCATGCACAAACACGTCTGGTTTATGTGGGAGTTTGTATCAAACTCAGGGCTTTGTGCATGCTTACTGAATACTCTGCCAGCTGTGTCAGATACCAAGACTTATCTGAGTTCATGTGCATTGCACAGGCTTCATTCTTTTCTCTGTAAACACCGGGGTAAACACTTTGTAAACATGGTGAGTTAAGGCTGCATTGGGGTCTTCTGAAGAGTAAGAAATAAACATTTTACCCCAATTTAAGACAGAATATACTCCTCCAGCACTAGCAATGTGTGGATCATTACTAAACAGTAGTGAATGTCTTAGTTAGGGTTTTACTGCTGTGAAGAGACACTATGACCATGGCAGCTCTTACAAAGAAGGCATTTAATTGGGACTGGCCCAATTAATTCAGAGGTTCAGCCCATTATCATCATGGTGGAAGGCATGACAACACACAACCAGAAGGAGCTACAGAAGGTTCCGAGAGTTCTACATCTGGATCCACAGACAACAGGAAGAAAGAGTTGAGTCACTGCGCCTAGGCTGAACTTCTGAAACCTCAAAATCTGCCCCCAGTGAAAGTCTTCCTCTAAACAAGGCCACACTTCCTCCAGCAAGTCTATATCCCCTAATATTGTAACTCCCTATTAGCCTATGGTGGCCATTTTTGTTCAAACAACCACAAATGACAACCCTTTTCCTAAAGATTTTGCAGTCTGGTAAATATTATTTGTCTTGACATATGTTAAATTTTATACTTAAAACCATGGAATATAAAGAATGGCATAGTTCTGTGTGACCAAGACAACTCAGTGGAGTCAGCTAAACAGTGGGATGAGTAATTTTCCGTGGTTTCTGCTTAAACAGACAACACTGACCAGGTATGGACAGAAGCCATCAAGCTATGTAAAGGAATATGGACAGGTTGTTTTGTTTGTTGTATCTTTTGTTGAATTGGAAATGTGTGTCTGGTGTTGATGTTGGGTTCTGGAGAGCATCAGTCTGCATTGATTCTGTCGATCAAGACGCCAGGACACTGTTCCCATCAATCACCACCCGTGGGGCCAAACCCTGCACTGTGAGGTGACTTTTACCATGTCTTTATGACCTTTTGGGAACAAGTGTTTCTAAGTTATTTCTTCATTTCAATTTGCTCAGTGGTGTTTGCACTCCTGCTGTGTTTGGGGAACTTCATGACAAAGTGATAGAGAGATATAAAGATAAATAACACATGCATGTATAGTTTAATAGACAACATTAGAATCTAATAATTTCCTGTACAAGTTCTGGGTCCCAAAAGAAGCCACAAACGAGATGAGTCAACTCATCTCCTTTCTCGGGGATCTCCTCTTAATGAGCGTGTTCAGAGTGGCTCATAACTGGAAGCAGCATTTATTTAATGGAAGCCATATGGAGCAGCAGCACGCTTTCATGAGGGCACTTGGCAAGTGTTTGCCTCTGTTCTCCCCTGCTGTTCCTGGTCCTAAAATCAGGATCCCAGAGCTGCTCTCTCTGAGGAGAAGCCTTGACTTCATCAGCTGGACTGCAGCAGTGAGCTGGCTCACCTGTTTCAGGGGAACTGGTTGGATCAGGCAAATAGTGACCGGTTTTCGTGTGGAACTGCAGTGGTGACACTGATACTTAAAACAGATGAGAAGTGTTGGCATTCTCCCACGGCCATCTGTGACTGGCGTGCTGGCACGTCGTGCTCAGGGGGAAGTGTATGTCTGATCTGTCTCTTGGCTGCACAGTAAAAAGTGAAGGAAAGTTGTTCCATGTAGATTGGTTTCTTTTATTTTTTTGTATAAAACCAGAATTTATAATACTAAGTAATTTTCAATTACTTTATTATGTCATATTTTATGTATTTAGCACTTTGAAGTGTGAAACTATATCTCTATTTATATAATTGTTTTTTAAATGGTAGTGAAACTTTCCATTTTAAGTAGGATATACAGTGTATTTCTCAGTGAGATGAAATATAATCTGACTTGTTTGGGTTGCATCCCAACATTTAACTAGAGTTATTGCAGAAAGAAATGAGGTTTTAATCTTTTTAGGACTATGTGAATTGTGCAACATGATATTCTTGCCTAGACTAAAAGATTACATGTTTAGAATATGAATAATGGTTAATAAATAAAATACATTAAAGTATAGTTATTATGTTGGATAGCATGACATTGCTAGTGGTCAAATATTGGCAATTTTACTTAACACAACTTATATTAGTGGGGTGACCTAGTACATGCCTGTTATCTGTGTAATCAAAATGAAGCCACATGAGAATTAGCTCTGAATGGCAGATCCTTTTGTGAATGGCTCATACTTAAGGCTAACTGCTCTCCCACTTGACTTCCTGATTGATTTCTAGACGTGGGACTACCTAGCAAACAATACCAGCACATTTTGCCACTCAAAATCTTGCCACATTTTAAACACCATGTTTTAGTAAAATCCAGATTTATTTTATGTGTGTTATCTGTGTCTAATCACCATATATAATAATGAACTTTTGACTAGGCTACAAGATGAATGTGTTTCCTGTAAGTGAGATTCAGTTATATTAAGTTGTGAATTTCTGCAGGGTTGGCTGATGAGTAGTCTGGGACTGGGAGAGTCCTAGAATCCATAGATATGAATTCTGTGGCTTTGTTTCTTTATTTGTTTTTTGTTTTGTTTTGTTTTTCAAGACAGGGTTTCTCTGTGTAGCTCTGGAGACTTCTCCTGGAATTCATTATGTAGACTAGGCTGGTCTCCAACTTATAGAGATCCACCTGCCTCTGCTTCCTGAGTGCTGGGACTAAAGGCGAATGCCACCATCGCCTGGCTGTTGTAATTTTCAAATATTTATTTATTTAATTTAATGTGTGTGTGTGTGTGCACATGTATGTGTGCACGCATCTGAGTGTATGTATTTGTACTACTTAAGTGCTGGAGCCTAAGGAAGCTAGATGAAGTGTCAGATTCCCTGGAACTAGAGTGAAACATGGTTTTGGGCAGCCATGTAGGTGCTGGAAACTAAGCCTAGATCCTCTAGAAAGTAAGCAAATACCCTTAACTACCAAGATATCTCTCCAGAGTTTAGATTTGAACCGTTATTACTTGTATCTGGCTGATTATGGGACACAAGCCTCTTGGATCTTCTTTAATGTCCCCAGCAAGCATGTGTAAACTCACCTTTCTTTAGCATCAATGCTGTCGTCCACTACCCTAGATATGGGGACCACTAGACTAGGAAAGTTTCCTTAATCCTTCTTTGTCTCTCATTCCTGTTCATAAAATAACAGAAAGGATGTCTGAAAAACTGTAAGGAATCATATTATTAATTGCCTACCTAAAATTATATATAATACATATAAGTCTATATGTATATATGTGTGTGTGTATACAAACATATATAGTTTAAATGAAAATTTCTCACAGACATGGCAGCCTAAACAAGACCTGCATTAAGACAACACCAATAGAGAAGCTAACATGAAAAGGAGCTCTCATAGGTAGCCATCCCTAGATTGATGATGGAAGTTACAAAATAATCCCACACTAGTTCAGAATTACATATAATAAAGGATTATTTATTTAGGGGAGACTCACAGATCATAGTCCTCTGCATGAACAGGACAGAGTCTAGCAGCTGGAAGTGAGAGCTGGAAGCAAGAGATCGAGTGCATGCTTTACAGTTGTATTTATAGTATAAGAGACCACACCCAAGTGGGCTCTTATCTTTAAGGCTATTGGCCAAAAGAGCTCCCATAGCACTAGACAAAGGACTATAGGCAACAAGGGAATGCTGAGCTTGTCTTAACCTGGGAAAAGCTCCCTAACTAGTTATCCAATACCAAGTGATCAGTTATGAAATCATATATATATATGTGTGTGTGTGTGTGTGTGTGTGTGTGTGTGTGTGTGTGTGTGTGTGTGTAAAATAAGGACTGAGTCGGGTTATATTCAAAGAAAAAGAAGCTATGAATTTGAAAGAGAACAAGGGGTAGATTCGTGGGGAGTGGTTTAAGGGAGGAATGGGATGGGGGAATTGATGTGATTATATTTTAATTTCAAAAAGTAAAACAATGTGAAAATAAACAAGTGTTCCTAGCAACATTTGATGAAAATGACAGAGAGTAGAATTGAAGTGATGCAAGTGAGGAGAGGAACCACTGGAGCTGATAATTATGTATGGGATCTTTCCATTTGAATGAATGCCAGAAACCAGAGAGGGTAGAATTGATGAGCCGGTATGTCATGCTGGCACTGGGTACAGTCTGCAAGGAAGACAATCCAGATAATTGCTTAATTGCAAACTCTTTAAAGAGAGAAGCCAGCGCTCCCCAAAGTCCACAGTGGAGAGTAAATATCTTTCATTTCAATCATTGATTAAACAAGAACCCAAGAATGTTGCTCTGACGGCTAGCCTCTGTGAGGATGGACCTTTACTGCCATAGGACTTAGCTTTAACTGTTTCCTCTCAGGACCCTGTCAGGCTCTTGTGTTTTACTCTTCCAGGTTAAGCTCTGGAGTAATTTCATAGCACTATACTCACAATGAAAAAGCGAAGCATGTGTCTTCTAGCTATAAACATAATGCAGGAAAGCCATAGCTCAAATGCTTCCCCTGAGAGACAGTGCCTTGTTATAACACAGAATCCCGGCTCAGCCTGAGCCTTCTTATATCACTGCTGGCTTACTCTGTATGACCTATAAAGCCTTTGTTGTGGCTAGTGTGGGTTAGCTTATGTCCTGTGATTCAGGATTCAGTTTTGTATCTGCAAATTGAGATTGATGATAACAGGGTGTGATATTGGAGGTATAAGTTTATGTAAGGCGCTGCCACCCACACCCTGTCTTCTGTAAGCCATGTGTATTGGGAGCAGACACGTGGTGTCTTCATGCCAGGTTCACATAAAAATAGGTTTTTTTTAGGTTGGTCTTATTGTGTTATGTATTTTACATATATACCAAACTAATGGTTTAGAATGATTTGTCCACATGGTCAAGTCTGTTTTCCAAGAAGGGATGAGAAGAGGCCACTTGCAGCACATTTGCATCTGTAAACATGTATGTATGTATTAACTCTAAGGGTTTGACTCAGTGATTGACAGGTGTATCTGTGTATCTCCCATTCAGCATGGCATTAGAGATGGCATAACTAATTAACGCGTTTTGTTTTCCATTTCCTTTGCTTTTTGCTTTACTCTTGAGACTTATTTTTAGATCCCTTTCTTTGAGCTGTAGGCATGCATATTTAATGATTGCCATTTTTATTCCTTTTGTACTATTAAAAATTAAATATCATGCAGCATACCTCCCTTAATTTCCCTTTGGAGCAATAAAGCCTTACCAGTAACTATTTCTTGAGATCTGCAGCAACACCTTTTGACAAAACAAAAGTGCACAACGAAGCTGGGAAAACACTCACAAAGCAAAGCATTCTTAATGCTAGTGCGTATTAGAACACTGAGCCAGCGGATGGTCCCATCAGCAGCACCCATGGGTCACTTTCTCCACATTCTCACAAGCCTTTATCTCTTGTCTTTCTGACGCTGGTCATGCTCTCAGTTGTGAAGCAGTTTCTCACTGTGGTTCTCACTTGCTTTGCCCTTATGTTTAGTGGTATAGAGATTTTCTTCTTTTTACGTATTCTTCTCTTATACAATACACCCCAACCATAGTTTCCCCTTTGTCCACTCCTTCAGTCACCCTCCGCCACCTTTTCGCTTTCCTAGATCCACTGCTTCTCCATTTATTTCCATGCAGAAAAGAGTAGGTCTCCCAGGATGTCAACCAAACACGGCAGAACAAGATGCCATAAGACTAGGCACACACCCTCATATCAAGGCTGGACTGTACCCGCCTTTGTGTGCCCTCTTTTAAGAGCGGTCTATTTGGGTCATTCCCCCCTCCCCATGTCATTGCATTTTTGTGCTACTGAGTTACTTACATTCTGTGTATTGCTATCTGCAGTTATAGTTCCAGATATAATCTCCCCTTTCATTGGTTGCCATTCCATTCCCATTTGTTTCCTCTGCTGTGCATTTAATTTTCCAGCTTGATGTCACCATGTTTGTTCCATTTTTCTCCCTATGTTGTTGGTGTCCGATCTACAAAACAGCTTCCCAAACCGATGTTGAAGAGATTTTCCTGTTTTCTCCTAGACTTTTTATGGTTTCTGGCCATATATTTAAGCCTCTAATGTTCTTGAGTTAGTTTTTGTATCTGATGTAAAAGTGGATTCAGTTTCATTCTTTGCACATGACCATCCATTTCTTTGTGTGTGTTTATTGAGGAGACTATTTTGCCCCTGTTGTATATTCAAAGTAACCTTCTCAAAACTTAGTTAACAACTATGTGTGCACTTACTTCTAGTCTTTCCAAATTTTTAAGAGTGTCTGTGTATGTGTTTATATCAGAAAATACAGTGTTTCCAGACTTATTTTTTCAAAAGTCCTCTGACTCCTCAGGATCTCTAATGGTATCATGTGAATTTAGAGTTGTTTTTTATTTTACTGAAAAAAAAATACCATCAGACTCTTTATGGAGATTACATTGAATAAATAGAAACTTTTGGTGGTAAACAGATATTTTAACTATTCGCCTATATGCTCCATAGATACGAAATATCTTTCCATTTATTTGTGTCTTCTCTTTTTTCAGTGTACAAATATTTTATTTCTTTGGTCAAATCTATTTCTAGGTATTTTTTGTTCTGTTTGAGATGGAATTATTTTCCCAATTACTGATTTTCTGCTGTTAGTGTATAGACAGACAGCTTTTTTTATGTTGACTTTTCTATTGTTTCACTTCACTTACACTTTTAATTAAAAATGGTTTATGATGAAAGAGCAGATAGCTTCCCTTGCCTTTTACTTGTTTTTCTTGACTGTTCATTTGGCCATACTTCTAGTATTGTTGAATAGAAGTCATGAGAATAGGCTCCCTTGTCTTGTTCCTGTGTAGGAAAACTTAAGTGTTCTCCATTTAGTATAAAGTAGGCTATGAGCCTGCCATATATCAGCTAATTCTGTTGATATTAATTCTTTCTACAATGATACCCATCATGACTTCTCTGTCAATGATTGGTTGCCTATACATTTCTGTGTGCCATACATCCTAGATATATGGTAAGCTCACACAAGGACAGATTTCACAGCATGTGGCCTCATAGTTAAGTATTACATGGCTCTATACCTAATCTTTGTTAAAAGGTTTTCCACATCTACTGAGTGATTGTCATTATAATCCTTTATTCTTTAAAATAATTGTATTATATCAATTGATTTGTCCATGTTGACCTCTTCTTGCATCCAATGAATAACATTCACTTTTTGAAATCTGCAAGTCTTCTACTTGCTGCCAATTTACTAAGAATAATTCCCTTACATTTATTGGAATTATTTTGGTGGCATTTTTTTGGCTAACCTGGATATCTAGCAATCCTATTATAAATCGAACTGGGGAGTTTTCCTTCTCCTGAGTTGACTACAATCCCTCTTAATAACTTGGTATCATTGGCTTGTGTAGACATCTGCTACAGAGTTGACTGCATTAGGTTTCTGGCTCCTCATTCATCTTTCAGACTACCTTCAGATTCACTCTTGGTAGATAGCACATTTCTAGAAACTTTTTCTGTTCCTTTTGGTTGTCCAATTCATTGCCTTGCTTGTAATATTCTCTTATAATCATATATTATATTTTATTTTCTAATATAAAGTTTTGTTGATTTCCATCATTTTTATCACCAAAGGTTTGTCAGTTTTATCTTTTCTTTATCTTGCTGGTACCCTGTATTATTTCTATTTTTATATATTTATGTTAATTTTATACATTTAGTTTATACATCATGTGTTTTATTTCTGATGTTCTTTATCATGCCAAGTTTAGTATTCATTGTTTTTAGAGTTCCTTGATGTACAGAGTTAAGCTTCTTGGTGGAAATCTCTTTTGTTTTAATATGGGAGGTTATGTTATAGACTTATTCTTCTAGCTCCCACCTTATCCCATATGCTTTGGTATGTTTGTTTCTATTTTCATCTGTCCTTAGATCCTTTTTTATTCTGTTTTTTTTCATTTTTTCGGCAGTTGGTTTTCTGAAGCATGTTGTTAAATTTCCATGTTTGTAAATTTCCCAGACTTACTTCTTCCTTCCTTCCTTCCTTCCTTCCTTCCTTCCTTCCTTCCTTCCTTCCTTCCTTCCTTTTTGAGCTCAGAAATGGTATTTGCTGTGATATCATCCCAGAAGCAGCCCTTTAGGATCCTTATAATAACCAGGTGAAGTGTTGAATTACTCCATGAGTGCTTATTTGAAACACCCTACATATGATACCAAAAGTCCCTCATGATAAATTTTTACTTCTACTTAATATAGCAAAAGGAAATGTACGATTTACCTTTACCAGGCTATTTTTAAAATTTTTAGAGATATAAATTATGTCTTTTCTATTTGTGGGTAGAAAAATCTCTCAGGAATATTTTATATTCATTATATCAAAGTACGACTTGCCTCCAATAGAGCTCATGCGAAGGGAATAAGCATCTTCTGAGAAAGATAATGTGCAGATTTTACACACTTTGCAATTGAAAGAGACTTCTATTCACTTGAGATGTCAATTACTAAAAGTTGTTACATATATATGAAGCACCTTCCCTGGAGGCGAAGGAATCTTCACAGAAGAGGGAGCAGAAAGATCGTAAGAGCCAGTGTGGTAGCTAACTTCAAGGAAACACTGTTTTCTGGACACACAAGGGCACTTACAGATGTTCACTCAAAAATATTGTGACAGCATGCACACTCCAGCATAAGCTCAAGCCAGACAAAGTCCCAGCATGGAGGAGTGGGGTGAGTGGGGATGGAATCCCACCCCTAGCTGAGGAGTTAGGACAGTTGTAGCTGCTGAGAAAGGGACGGTCAGTTTTCATTAATGACATGACTCCCAAGAGCAGGCCCTACTCGCAAGAGTAGCTAGGCTACATGAAATGTTTTGGTGGTTTTTAAAAATAAATAAATTGAAGAAGAAAACTGGAGGAGCAGTAGGAAGGAAAGAAAGAGGAGAAAGAGGGGATTTGAGGAAGAGACTATGATTAAAATATATTGTATGAAATTCTCAAGGAGTTAATAAAATATTAACTTAAAATTTGTTAGTGAGCAAAATGCCAACATGAGTAAATAGTCTGTGGTTTTATTCCATATCCATGTCTTTCTTGTTCCCTTCCCCTGCTTCCCTTTCTCCTTCCCTTCCTCGCTCTGTCCCCTCCTTCTATCCTTCCTTCCCTCCATCCTTCCTCATTCTTTCTTTTTCTTATACTTACTCATCTCTTTCTGATTGAATTTGTTTCAAAACAATTGTGCCTTCTTTTATAAAGTCTCAAATGATATCCAAATGACAACATAGCAGATGTCCAACTTTAGTCCGGACCATTTTCTTTTAGACTAAGTCTCACCATGCACATCCCAAGACTGCTTTCAATGTTAATATTCAAAACATCTTGTTCATTGCAGGACTGTTCTCTTTACCCTGACTTCCGTGGTGGTACTTGTCATCACAACTGACTGGATTAGCTGGGACAAACTGAACCGCGGATTTCTGCCCAGTGATGAGGTTTCCAGAGCGTTCCTTGCTTCTTTCATCTTGGTCTTTGACCTCCTTATCGTGATGCAGGTAAGTGTCTATATTTCCCTGTGCTCTCTGAAGTTGGTCTGTGCTTTATTCTCAGTGTAAGCATGGACTCTACACGTCTAGAGAAGAGTTCACTTTACAATTGTGATTAATGCGTTTTCTCTAATCGATTCATCAGCAATTTCACATGGCTGGATATGTAACTGGGTGTTGGGGGTGCAGGGATTCATTTTATGAATATTGTTAGGCTGGGCCTGGTAATAATGCAACATTATTATTATTATCAGTTGGGGAAGATGCAGGGAGCAAAATAAGACAAAAATGGAGCCCCCCAAACTGCCGTTTTGTGAACAGAGTACTCAAAAATGAAAATGACAGGAAACCGGCAAAGCACAGAAGCGCAATTGTGAAAGCAATACAGGGGTTGTAGCTGTCAGATTGGGAGGGGTGTGAAAGTATTTTTCTGGTTATGGAGATGATCCGTTTTCAGTATTCGCCAGAGACTCTTCCATTTCATGTAAACAGTGTTTCCACCCTGCTTAGCAATAGATATTTTTGTAAAACTTCATCAAGCTAGTGAGTGTTACCGGTGATAGCAGCTGGGGTGAGCGCTTGGGATGTAGGAGTGTTCTTTTGAAAGAGACATTTGCTATTTCTTGATGCTTTATCTTGCTCATTAAATGTCTATCCATTTGCTAGACATTTTCTTATTGCTTTCATAAGGCGCTTTTGTTTCCCCTCCTGAGGCTCTATAAGTCATGAGAACAATGGCTGCCATTGCCGAAGGGAAAGGAGACTCCATTGTGTTCTGAATTTATGTGAGATTTTGCAGGATAGCAGATTGGATTTTTGTTTCTAGAGGCAAAGAGGGGCCTTTATGAGAGCGATTCTGTGCTGTTGAAAGGCTCAACAATAGTGTTTTGTTTTGTTCCATATCCTGGGCATTGGCTTCAGTGGCACTTACAGTATATCACTGTTTCTAATGGGCTGTATTTTAAAATACATTGTAGTTTAGAGCAATCTGAAGTCATAAGCTTGAAAACTTTTATCTATTCTAGAAACGGATGTTTCTTTTTTTCATTTTCTGCAAGATACTTTAGCATCATGGAGAAATCCTTGGGCATGAGGCCAGGCATCATCGGTGGGGTCCTGGTCTGCCTCTCATTTGCTGTAGGACCTCTTCAACAGAGCTCCAACTTGAGTTTTTAGTAATTACGCAACAGTACGTCACACATTACTTGTATCCAGTTCATTGTATCTTATTTTGTTTCCCAACTAACATTCCTTATAATGTTGAAGTCTTACTCTGGTTAAATGGCCCGCTGGTTCCTCTCTGACCCTATTTTAGAGAGTCAAAGATAGTAGCGGCCAAATAAATAATTTATCTCCTTTGATTTGTTCAGATTTATATGCTAGAGAATACTCCTTAATCAACTGATATCTCAACACCTCCCTTATTCCCTGATTATGCAAATTTTAAGTATTCTTCAAAATAAGTCTACTAAAGTCAAAAACTTAAAGTGGAAAAATACAATATTAGAATTGATACGAATTACAGGTTCATTCAAAAGATTTTCAGTAAAAACAAAACAAAGAAAGAAAAGATAGTCTGGGTTTGTATTCACAGAGACAGCAGGGTTGGGACGGAAGAGGCATTCGAGATCTTTTTAAAAGCATAAAAACATAGATTCAGTAAAATGCTGATGTGTTCAGAATATCCAGAGGCCAGCTGACAAGGTGAAAAGTCTATGCTGAGGATTGACTCAGTCTTAGCTATGTTGGCTGCTGTAACACAAAGCCTGCCCTGTGCAGTTTCATCAGAGGAGGAGGGTATTTCTGCATATAGGGACATCCTAAACTATTCAAGAAGAAAGATACAGTTGTCCTTTGAAAGTGGAGAGTGAAGTTAACAGGAAACTCAGATCTAGCCTTTATTCTCTGCCTCTCGTCTTTGTTCACTCTCGCTTTCTGTTTTCCTCCAACAGCAAAGCAGCGTCTTTCAATTTTCAGTTCATAAGGAAGTGAAGGATCATTGCTGGCACCCTTGAGAGTGAGCGCTCCAGTTCCTGTGCTCCTTGCTGATTCTCTAGGGACTGTCCAGCACTAATCCCTGAATGTCTGGCTCAGTGTGGGAAACTGAAGCCAAGGATATGCAGTCTGAAAGAGAAAGTTGGGTCCTGAAAACTCAAATTGATGGGTATTTAGTAAAAAGGAAGAGGCACTGAGATGGGTGTCTAGAGGCAGAAGGCTTAGACCCTTTGCTTCATTCTCCAGCTCTGTATGTTAGCAAGGTTGACAAATGCATCCAATGGGGCTGGGCCATGGTGATACGTGCCTTTAATCCCAGCACTTGAGAGGTCAGCCTGGTCTACAGAGCTAATACTGATACAGGCTCCAAAGCTACATAGAGAAACCCAGTCTTGAAAAACAGAGAGAGAGAGAGAGAGAGAGAGAGAGAGAGAGAGAGAGAGAGAGAGAGAGAGAGAGAGAGAGAGAGAGAGAGAGAGAGGCCGACCTTCTTCCTCTTCTTCCCTTCTACTTCTACCATATGCCTTGTGTAACTGGATTTCACAACGTTCCAAAAAGAAATGTTGCCTATCAACCACAAGCATTATCAGCAGCTCTTCATGGTCCCTACATTCCCAAGTGAAATTCTTAACCAGGCACAATCCACTGTGTGGGGCTGAGGCTGGTTGTGTTTCCTCTGTGTTTCCTGCTCCATGCCACCAAAGGCAGAAGGTTAGCTGCTTTGTTCTTCATCCCAGGGTGTTTATTCCCTGGATTCCAGGAGCCTCTTTCTCCTGGCCAGATTGCATTTGCCCTGCTCTGCTGGGCACTGAAGATGATTATAGTCCATTTTCTGGAATGCATATTATCACTTCCCCAGTGGCCCTTCCAAAGTACCTTCTGCCACACTACAGACGAGAATGTTCTCCTTTCTTCAGTCTTGTCTTCCTTACTCTCCCTACTGCAATGTACAGTAATCGCCCATAATACTTGCTTGATGAGGCTGGGCAAGTGGAAATTCAAGTCCCAGTCTTGTACCAGCTGTGGTCCTCTGTGGACATCACACAGATGTTCTGGACCCAGCACACCTGGGAAGGGAGTTAACTCAGGGAAAGATCTCAGAATGCATATGTGCTTAAGGCATTTGAAAACACAGCATAGAAATGTCCTAACAAGTTCATGGTCAACCGAACTGTGAGCCAGTTTATGCCGTGGCCGTGTTTCAGATGAAAGAAAAATGGAAAAGTAGTAAAATCAGGGGAAATTGAAGGGGCGCTTTCATTAAGAGCGCCAGCCTTTTAGAACATTTACATGATCGAAAAGCAATTTACGCTGGGCTTTTCTAATGGCAGGAGATTGCCACTTGCACTACAGAAAAGTAGTGTTGCATTTGAATCAAAAATTAAATATAGAACTAGACTTTTCTTCCCAGTACCTTGGGTTGAAGCCAAGGCTCGTACCTGATAAGCTTGATTTCTACTCCAAGCTCTCCTCAGTCCTAGGAATTTGATACTATTTCTATAAACATATTGTTTTTTAAAAAAATTAGTATAACAAGCATGTGTCTCTTAGAGGAAACATAATTATCCTGTGTGGATTCATGAAATACGATTTCTGCATTTATTTTTAAATATTTGTTTCATATTTTTCTGTAGTTTTGATAAAGTCATCAGAAATAAGACAAAACAGATTCCAGAGAAATGACACATAACCCATAAGATCAATATGTTATGGAACACAAGTAAATTATAAAGAAAATATCTGTCATAGGGAAAATTTATCCCACATTCTATCTAGTGATGCCATTTGATTTTTATGACTTCTCTTATTTCATTGATTAAGTAATTGGTTTGCAGTCTGCACCACTCTTTTTCTGATAGGATATAAAGAGTTAAAATAGATTGTGTAACAAACAAATAAAAAATTTTAAAGGAATTCACAAAAAGCAGATGAATATGGACAGAAATAGATGGAGGGGTGTTTCAAGGAACTGATGAGAGCAGAAGGTGGAGAGTCTGAAACAAGGAACCACCCACGGGACCACTTTTTCCAGGGCAGCAGCATTGCCATCCAGACATGATCTGCTCTGTTCAGGTAGGACAGGAAACACAATCAATTCATTCCTAGTGTGTATCTGGGGAATGAAGACAGAGGAAATGGGATGCAGATATCCCAAGGACACAGTCTGCAGAACCCCTGGGTACATAGCATGGTTTATGGTTTAACAGAAGACGTGGGAGTGGAGGAATTTTAAGGAAGATTGCCATTATTTAGGATTCTTCAGGCATAAAGGACTCATCATTACTATTTTTGCTTTCCAAATCTTTCCCTGCCCCTCGTTCAGGCATTCCTGCATCAGACTTTAAGGCTGAGAGGAGAAGAACAAGTCTTCTTAAAATAAGGGACATTCTGTGCTTTTTTCTACTAGATAGGAAATGGAAGGGAGGGTGTAGAAGAAAGGAAGCAGGAAAGACAAATGAGTGTGAGGAACCAAAAAGAAGGGGATGATGAGTGTAATTCTCTAGTTATATGGGAAGCAGCGACAGGGGTGGAGTTGGGAAGTGGTAGGAACCGTGGGGACTGATGGAATGTGGCTGTTCTTCAGTTTCCACCTCTTCTTCATCACTCATAGATGCTTTGCATTACTGGACTACAGAGAATTGGTAATAAAGTATAGTATAAAGATGATTAAATTGTCTAACTAGACTGATATAACCCAGTAGCAACTAATCAACAGGTACACAGGAAGCAGAGGAAACCATGGGAGGATGTAGGAGCATATCTGTGTGATTTTGAGATTGGGTACTTATTTAAGCTGCCATAATTATGGTGTCTACTTATACAGCTAGTTGTGGCTCAAAAGTGTGTAGAATTCTGCTTCAGTCTCAGTTGGTGCTCAGAAGGGTTAACTGAACAGTGAGAGGATGCTCTTCAAATGATGCTTCAAATCTGCTGCAGACCAAAGTTGCATCCCTGAGAGGACTGACAGAATCTCTGATGCATTTGGACTTCATACTAAGAATGAGGATGAGCCAAATCAAGTTCTAAACAATTAGTGCTTAAAGACTGATTATTTGAAGAACGTTTTCCTTAATGCTTTAGAATGATCAATACTTAAAGAAGGCAGTCAAGACACTGACTGGGCTGGTAGTTCAATGGTTGCATGTGTAGGAACCTGGGGTTCATGTCCAGTACCATACACAAACAGTAAAACCTCAACACTTTTGGAAAGGGGGGACAGGTTTGCATGGCAACATGTGATCTTTTACATATGGCTTGTTAAGGGTCTCACTAGTATAGCAGCAGTAGAAATACACAGAAAACTTGCACTCATTAGAAAGAGAAATAACAAGACTCCTTTAAGAAAGGTTGGAAGGAGAGATACCCAGGATGGCTCTGACAGCGTTGGTAGCTGTGGCAGTTCCCTCATCATTTGGTGAACTCTAGAAAGTGAAAGTTACGTCTGATTTATTTCTGTTTTTCTCTTTGTATCAGACCCCAATAACATCATAGATACTACATCAAAATGCTTGTTAAACTTTAAAATTTTAAGCAATAGGTCAGAGTAATGGCAGCACATTTGACTAAAGCCAAAAGATGGGGCAAAGTACATGGTACTAGGGAAAATGTCAGAGTTAGAATTAAGGTTCGTAGATCTGTGATGCCGGTAGGTAGAGAGGAGAAGGGAGATCTGGGTGAAAGAATGGGACACTTGAGGTAGACAGGAGCAGCAAGCCTTGGAAGTCTATTAAGCAACATGGTGGCTACAGTTAAGAATGTATTATATGCTCCAAAATTGCTGACATGAGTATATTTGGATGGTTATTACCATACAGGAATGATACATATGTGAGGTGATGAATGAATTTATGACCTTGACATGAATCATTGCACAATTTACACAAATACTGTAATATTATAATGCACCCTGTAAGTATATATAATTGTTGTGTGACAAATAAAATAAAATGATATTTTAAGAAAGAGACAAAGAAAGACTGAAAGTTTATGATAGAGACATTTCTATAGTGCCATACAGATTATTTATCTATATCTATCACGTTATATGCGTATATCACTTAGGTTTATGTGCACTAAGGTGTTGAGAAGCCATGCAGAGGAGAGCCTGTTCAAAAGAAGAAAGTTCAGATAAGGTTATCCTCTATGGTTAATTTTTATCCTTTGTAATATATTTATATGCTTGTCTACCTTTGTAACAGGTGTTTCCTAAAAGGCTCAAGCTCTTCGAGAAAAGGAAATTGGTTAGCCAGTTGTTTTATCCTTGCATGGTTCATCTTTAATTCATTGTTTTTTGTCATAGCTATTTTTCTGAATGGAAGAATCAATAACAGAGTGAAAATATCATTATTTCAGAAAAGCCAAATGGTGTGTGATATTTCAGGAGGTAAACTGTCTCTAAACTGTGTAAGGATGAACTAACAGTAGTGTTATCTGAGGTCATTTGCACTGAAATATCATCTAAAGTGATTAGATATCTAAATAAAATATGAATAATTTATACCATCAAGCCATTGAAAAAACCCTTTGGTCAGAAAGCTCTTGAGGATATGTGACATTGCCTCAGAAGCAATTTTTAATGCACTGAAGCCTAATTATGAAAATTACATTCTACAAATATTCTCTTACGTAACTGATTTGAAATATGTATTCTCTTATGTGTGGTTCTGAGAAGCAGGTTGACAGTTAAAAATACACACTGTGACATTTAATAGACTTTATTTTAAATCATACAGGTCCAACTTTAGCAGAGCACACCTCCTTAGTTCCCGGCGCACTAAGTGGGCTCACTCATTTCATAACGTAGACCAGAGCAGCAAGCCTAAGTCTATTTTAATTAAATGGCCATGCTGCTTGGATAAATTGAAATGTATTTTCAGAATAAATATTTCCAGCTGGTTTTGCTTATGGGAAATTTGCAAAGAACGGTGTCAGTGTCTGTCTCCTTGACTTCATGTGCTCTTTGGCTTCCAGAATGCTTTCTATAACTTCTTCCTGGTGTTTTGAACTCTTTTCCACACATGCTGTCCATCAGCACATTTCCTGTTGAAGGATGGTCTGAAGTAAAGGCTCACACCTGTATTAACATCTGGATTCACATGTGTCCCTGCTCACGGTACACAGCTATGTGGTTGACTGTAACTTTGTTTGATGCTACTATTTCACTCTTGCCACAAAACTGCTAGTCCACCGAGGAGAGAGACAATTCAAGAGGAGTTGTAGAAGGGAACCCTATTCCGAGTAGCTCCAGCAATTGGTCTCCAAGCAGTAGGACTAGCCGCAGAAAGTTATGTCTGCACTGTTTGAAGGGGTCTGGCCCAGTAGGCAGTGTGCAAGAGATTGCCATGGAGATGTCTTGACGAGGCTGTAGTGTAGGTGACATCTAACAGAAGTGAGTAGGAGAACTAGAAGACTTGTTTTTATGAGATGTCCTGGCTAGAGTCCAATGGGAAGAGGAACCCCAACTGAGAAAATGGCTCTGTCACATTGCCTGTTGGCAACCTGTGTGGCATTTTCTTGATTGGTAGTTGGTAGAGGGACCCATACTGGTTCAGTGCTACTCCTGGACAGGTGGTCTTGGTTAAAAATGGAAGGCTAAGCAAGCTGGTAAAGCATGACCTTGAGTTCCTGTGTGGCTTTCTCCAGTGATGGACTGACCTGGGATATATATGTGAAGTTAACCCTTTCTTCCCCCATGGCAGTTTTTGTCAGTGCTTTATTACAGCAATAGGAGGCAAACTAGGACATGAACGGGGAGCATATAGGAGCATATAGTACTCAATAGTAAGAGTGTTCCGTTAAAATTGGAATGAATAGTCTGGTGTATACTATCAGGCAGCTTGTAAATGGGCATTCAATTCTATGAGGGATCATTGTGAGCAGGGAAGATCATTCAATTCCTCATGGATAATATAGGAGGCAAATAACTTTTAAGAATATAAGATTTGTCAAAGAACGTGGAAAAGAAAAATACTCAAGTCTTTTTTATTATTTATTTATTTATTAAAGATTTCTGTCTCCTCCCCGCCACTGCCTCCCATTTCCCTCCCCCTTCCCCAGCCAACTCCCCCTCCCTCGTCAGCCTGAAGAGCAGTCAGGGTTCCCTGCCCTGTGGGGAGTCCAAGGACCTCCCACCTCCTTCCAGGTCTAGTAAGGTGAACATCCAAACAGCCTGGGCTCCAACAAAGCTAGTACGTGCAGTAGGATAAAAAACCCAGTGCCATTGTTCTTGACTTCTCAGCAATCCTCATTGTCCGCTGTGTTCAAGTCTTATCTCAGAACAAAATGTTTAGTCCCTGAGGTGTTTTTGCAAAGAGACCTAGATGATGACTTAGCAACTGGAAACATATGGATTCTATGCAGTTGCAAACGAACAGTGTTTTTGCCACAGCCACATGGAGGCAGCAAACTACTGATGCCTTCCAATTTTGCATTTCCTTGACAGATGTGTTCTTTTCTATATTTCACATCTGTCTGGTCATTGCCCTGAGAGGATAGTAGCATGGTGTGGTCTTATCATGTAGCAGCTGCCACTTATCATGTATCAGTAGTACATGATTTTAGATGCACCCTACTGACTCTCATATTCCATCCTGCATCATCAAGGGAAGGTTCCTGCCTCATAGTATGGCTGCACTTCAGGTCAGAATTGAACATTAGAGGTGAGTCCTAAGAGCCAACACATATCATCTCCCAGACTGGATGGTCTATTCTTTGTTAGTACCATTATTGGACAGTGCCAGGGATATGGAATATTTCTATTAGCTCCTATAATCAATTTGAAGATATACGAATAAAGCCTAAGAACAGATTACAATGGATTTTGCATACCATGAGGAATCATGCAGTAGTTCAACAACACTCTGAAATTTTTGGTATTCATTTTAAACCCATGCCTTAAATTTTTAGGGAGATCTATTTTTAGACAGAAGTTTGGAGTAGATGGAACATTTAGGATCCTTTTCTTACTTTCTAATTTTTACAGCCATAGCAGTCTAGGGAGAGTCTAGAACTCATCTGAGATCATGAACAGTCAGTGGATCCTGACGACAACCTGGATCTCACATGTGGTTTCGAAATATGGCCCCATTTTCGCTGGAGCTGAACATTAGGAGAATCCTAGTGGAATGTGCCCAGCTACAGGCTCAGGGTCTAGTATGTTTAAGTATGAGTCCAACACCAGCACACCATGTAAGTGACAATCAAGATTTTAAAAAGGTAGAGGCATGGCACAGGGGCACATTGAAGGTAAGCTAAATGGAGGAAGACAGTAGAATAGAAAGGAAATGAGAGGCTGGCATTCAACAAATGTTTACTATGTGCTGATATCGTCTCTGATGCTTAGATGAACTATATTTAAGCATGCCCAAACCTTATTTATCAATGGCTATTATTATTTATAATTTTGGTAGGAAGAATATTTCATCTCATACAGATAAGAATCTGGAATGAGCAAAATGGTGATGGACACAAAACCAGCTTTCTTAGACTCCAAAATCCATACATGTTTGGAACCATGTACTGTTAGGAATATCAGATTAAACCATGTACACAGCAAAGCAACTAACACATGAGTGTTAGGGGACACTGTGACATCAGAATCCAGTAGGGCTCTATTTTTTAGTGACCATGGAGTTCTGTCAAGTCACTTCATTTTTAAGGATTTATTTTCTTGCATATAGGATTCCAATTTTCCTGATACATATTTCATGATTCTTATGATAGCTAACTTATAAAATGTACTTGAAGTATGGTGTTTGTACACATCAAAATTATACATCTTGGAGATCAGATTAGTCTATGTAGCAAGCTCCAGTCCAGACATGGTTACATAGCAAGACCCTGTCTCAGGAGCCTAAAAAGCAAATTATACAGCAACAATGGAAGAAAATTTATTCTTCGTACTTAGTCTTTGAATTAAAATGCCCATTGACATTTCTCTAAGGAAGATTGTAGTACCATTATGTATGATGATGGTAGAGTCTAAGAAATAAGGTGGCATAGTTAGAATGCAAGTTAAGGTTTACACTAGGGAGGGTTTTTCACTTTTCCTCGGTCCTAGAATCACCAGACCATGTACAAAGATGTGGTTTCTAATTAGCGTATCTTAGAAGCTTCATGTTCAGTAGTGCCCAGTGATGCCTGGAATCTAATAATTTCCACTCCCATAAGACTTCCTTGTCATCATTGCCATGTGAACTTTCTGGTTGTTGCTTAAAGTTTCAGGCTCTTAGCTTCTCCACCTTCCCTAGTGGCATCAGAGTCGCTGGCGAGTGGTGTAAGATTATTCAGGAAGTATAAGTTTTCATTAAGCCTCATCATGATTTCTCTGAATCACTGTTCTTGGGCATCACTAATAAGTGAATAGTGCACTTTTGCTGGGTATCAGGAATATATATTTGCATTTTTCTATAGTTTTGATGAAAATGCATTTGATCGATGTTCCTTTGAAATGGCATTGAGTGGGATGCTTGCCATGTATTTCATCTTGGTTTGATTTCAATAGCTTAGTACATTTATTTTTCAAGTTGAATAAGGTATAGAGTGTGGCAATAGCTTAAAACAAAGTTTTATAGCACAATACCTCAATACAAAAATACATGTGTTTATGGAACAATACAAAGTTGTTGTCTTCTCCTGGTCCTTCTATATGGATGCTAAGGAGAATCTTTGTTTTAATAGACAGAGTTATAGATGTGGTAGCAGAGGCATCTCCAGGACCTAAGGTGATTCCTCTGTAGAGGAGAGCAGTCGCCCAGGAGACTGGATGTTGTGGGAAGAAGAAAGAAGATGGGAAGGTGGGAGCTACCTCAGCTAGCAGATCTGGACAAGGGGCTGTCAAAAAAGCTCCACTTTACTGCCCAACAAAACTTCAGCAGTATGTGTATGTGCTTATGTGTGTGAACGTGTATGTATATGTGTATATGTACATGGTTTATCTTAGGTATCTATTGTTGTGGTACCATGACCAAAAGCATTGGAGGAGGAGGAAAGGCTTTATGTAATCTTACAACTCTCAGGTCCCACTTCATCACTAAGGGAAGTCAGAGCAGGAACTTAAAGGCAGGAGCTGAAGCAGAGACCCTGGAGGAATACTGCTTGCTGGTTTGCCCTTCTGGCTTGCTCAGCCTGCTTTCTTGGACAACTCAAGACTACCTCCCCAGAGGTAGCGCCTACACACCCCAATGGAATTGGTCCTTTCATATGAATAATTAATCAAGCCAATGTCACACGGACTTGTTATGGTCCAATCTCATAAAGACATTTTCTAAAGTAAGAGTTCTCATACCCAAATATGGCATCCGGTCAGCACATGGATATAATGGCACACACATGTACGTTCTCTCACTGTTCTGTTGTTTCCACCAGCCTCATCTTTCCTTTTAGAGTCCTATTTGCAGATAAGTGTAGAAGACTGACTGAGGGTGCATTTACTGTCTTAGGATTCTTCTCCACTCAATATCAGATATTTTGCGGTTTCCATGTGGAATCATCTCTTTTTTTTTCTTCCCGATTAAAAACAAATTGTAAATCACTTTTTCTTTTTAAACCTTTTATCAGGTTCACCTTCTGTGTCTACTCTTCACCCACTCTCTGTCCCTTCATCTTCTTGTTCCCGTTATTCCTCAGGCAGTTCCATCTACTGTGATTGGCTTCCTTTCCTATGCATCTCCTGGACTTTTTCAAGTCCTGATACCTCTATTGAATTCCAGATCCGAATGCATGATTGCCACCCAGAAATATTCACCTGTTTGTCTCCTGCATAACTCCTGTTTATCATGTCTAAATGGAGAATTCTTGTCACCAAATCCTCCTGCTGTCACTCGCCAAGCCACTGAACACACACCAACCTTGGTGTCTGAGATTCCACATTCACGTTCATTTTTGAGTAATCATCTTTCATGTTCTCGCTGGGCATCTCTTGTTTCTTTCTCCCTCGGATCCTGGTAACCTACGCCTCAGCTCAGACTCTCATTTGTCTCTCATTCACATTCACACAGTGTTCTTGTGTGCACGTGCAAGTGCGTATACAATATGTATGCATGTGAGCGTGTGGATGATGGACGAGCTGTCGGGTGTCTTTCTGAATCATTCTCAACCTTAAGTTTTGAGACAATATCTCTCATTTAAACCACAAGTCACTGATTAAATTAGACTAGCTGGCCAGCAAGCCCCAGGGATCCTTCTTTCTCCACTTCCCCATTGTTGGATTCCAAGTGCATGCTACAATGCCCAGCTTTGTATTGTGGATACTAGGGCTCAACTCAGATATTAATGCTGGCGAGACAAACACTTCAGCAGCTGAACCATCTCTTCAGCCTCTGGTACAATACTCTCTCTCTCTCTCTCTCTGTGTGTGTGTGTGTGTGTCTTTCCCAATTTCTTCCAAAGTAACTGTATTAATATAAAAATCTGATTCTCAAAATTCTTTAAATATAATGAAAAATGATGCTGAGTGAGAACCTATGCCTAGTGAATTAAGGTTCCAAAGGTCTCGAGACTGGTTCAGTCACAATCTATAATGCTCCAATAAATTACAGAGTAACAGCCAGCTGCTCTCAATGACAAATTGCCAAACATTACCAATCTTATTAGTTTGTGTTGTGTCTCACTTAAAGTTTCAAGATTAATGGTAAAAGCATCTTTAAATATATTCACAGCATCTTCTGTAATAAAAATTAAAAATTGTGTTTTATTTGATGAGAGGAAGAAAGTTTATGGGCTTCAATAATGAAAATAGGAGACCATCAAACAGGGACTCTCATAAAATTCCACTTTAAACCAGAAAACTCTCTTTCCATAATGTCCTGGGTAGAGGGGGGACAGAATGAGATATAACCAGGTCATAATTGTGTAGAAGAGAATGGGGGATTCATGTTTAAGGAGCCACTATGGGAAGCTGACATTCACTGGCCTGGTCTCCCGGAACCCTTGCTACTCTATGGTCAGTACTGATGATATGCTTTTTGCTGGACCTTTAGAATGTGTGACACATACTCCATCTGCTTTATGAGATTGACTCAGAAATGAATGAAACATATTTGAAAATTTGTTAATTAAGAAAAAAATATAGCCTTTGGTACCCCCTCATTGTTTCTGCTTTAAGTCTCAAAGGTTTCTGCTTCTCTCCCCACATCTGTCAGCAAAAGTAAGTCCAGTTTAAACATTTTGTTTTAAGAAAAATTTTCCTGTGTATAAATACATCGAAAGTTGTCCAAGTCCTTCCTAAAGGAGTAAATTGACAGCACTGAATCTAAGGGAAGAAAGGCATGTAAATATATTTAAAGCTTCTTTGAGACACGTTTTACAACTTCTGGAAAAGAACTTACAAATGTAGTTAAGACACATCATAAGCCTGTTTGAGACAGTAACACACACGAGTGGTATAGCATCAGCTCCTTCAAGTTTGTGAGAGAACTAGTGACTGGATATGCCTGGTGTGCTGGGTACTCTTGCCTCTGTTTCCCAAATACCCACATCCTCGTTGCAGGTACCCACATACATGTTAAGCATCCATGGAGAAAGAAATCAAGTTGCCATGGAATTGGTTAATATTTAGCTGAAATGAAGGCTGGGAGACTTAGCATTGATCCAGGTGGCTCAATGTTATAAACTCTTTAAAAGAATAAGCAGAAGGCAGAGAGGAACAAAACAGAGGCTGTGTGAGAAGCCTTGGCCTTGGAGATGAAGGCAGCTAAACCCCAATGACTGTCTAAAGAACATGCTGAATCCTTTCTACTAAAATCCATTTTGAACCTTTAATGCCCAGAATGCTAAGATTTGCTAAGATACATAATATGTATCTAGTTAGTTTGCTAGTATACATTAGTTATACAAACCAATGAGTTTCCTTTTGACATTTCACAGATATGTATAATGTACTTGGTTTATATTCACCAATTATTCTTTTTGCTCTTCCCATCATCTTCCCAAATAGTTTCTCTCTACTTTTCCATCTCCTTTCCCTCCTTCTTTATTAGTTCCTCGAGTATTTTTAAAAATATGTTATGGTGATATTCACTCCCTCCTCCTCTCATATTTACTCCCTCTTCCTTACCCATCCAACTCTGTCTAGTTTTGTTTTAACCCATCAAGTAGAGTTAGTACTTCTCATATATTCTTTGATATGTGACCTTTTGGGTTGCCCACCAGGGCCTTCACCCTTAAAGAAAACTGGTCTTTATCTCCCAGTACTGACCTTACCTCTAGCCCTAGCCAGAGTCAAAAGTTTTCCAGTCAGGACAGAGTCAATGACAGCTATAGTTTCCCTCCCGTAATTCTCACATGCCAACACCATAACCTATTAAAGATAAGTCACGAAAATCCCCAGAGATGCATTTATATGTACTAATGTATATTTTCCATGTATTTAATATTTATCAGCTATAGTCTACTGGGGCAACAAGGCAATATACATACCTTCTTCTACGTTACTCAGCATCTCAAAAGGGAAAATTAATGGAGACTTAATAGAAAATTTAATGAGCACTTAAAAATTGGAGAGGAGATTACAACCATACAATCTCCATTTTAGCAGTTATTGAAATTTGAGTGAATTTATTGTACATTCAGACATAAAACTATCAGCAGTAACACAGTGTTTAGGGAGATAAATAAAAGGAAAGAATTAAAGCTGTGTGGGTTATACAAAGGAGCAGCTAAATTGTGCTCTGAATCCAAATGTGTAATTTCCACCACGATGGTTAAGTAGAAGATGTTCATGCTTCCATTGAAAATGTGATTGGTGTTAAACAGTATGTTAGCAGAAAGACACATTTGTTTTCACTCACTTAGGGATGCTTACAGTGTTCAATAAAACACTTGCATGTTTTTGCATGACAAAAAGGAACATACATAGTTAATCACCATGCATTGGGATAATGAGTGAGCATGTTATGTATTTTAGCATCTGTTATGTTTATATTTCATTGTGGCCATTAATGGGTAATTTTCCATTCTGTTGTGTAGAAGGAACCCTTTTCCCTCTTTTTCCCCTCTTATTCTTACACAGCAATTTGAAGCAGGGCTTGTGGTTTTTCTTGCAGCCAATTACTTAGGGATACTGCCCTGGGAGTCCAGCTTTTGAGACCACCGTGGGCTCTGCAGCTGCCATTCCCAGTCAGTAGGAACTCCACAACCACTGAGGTCAGAAGCCCCTGGCATTTTAATTCCATCTCTACACGCTTCCAGAGCTGGTTAGTAAGATGTCATGGAATGCCCATTAAGGGAAATACATCCTGCCACATTACACACAGCAAGTTAAACAGCCAGTCCAGGCCTGGACTTCGTGACAGATTACAAATGTGTTTTCATCTGTGGAGCGGTGAGACAGATAAGTGATTTCTAAATAGGAGACTTGTCATCTGAATGTAGTCCCACCGGTATCTCTAGTTGATCAAAACCCTTAGCTATTTCTCAAGGTGATTAATAATCCGTGTATTCTTTCACTAAAGGACATCATGAGAGTTGATATTTAATTGTATTCGTTACAGCTGAGTTCTTTGGGAGGGTCCAAAGCAGTGCATAACCCACCAAAGTGTGAGCTCCTTCAAGGACCAGCCATTGTATTTTCTGTCGTTTTCCAATCATTCAGCCACTGTGTATCTCAGATCCGCTCTGGCTCAAATTGAGTTGAATTCACTTCATTCACCGTGGATGATAAAAACTATAAAGAATTTCAACACTGCGAACAGCTTTAACTTTAGTTAGATTTTGAAGCTGTATGGGAAGGAGGCATGGCACTCTGCCAGCCAGTGTGTGGCTCCAGGAGAAAGCTAGCAGCTATTACAGTTAGCAGACCAGCTCCAGCACCCCATTCTATTAGACAGAGCAAACGTTAAAATTCATGTTATGATCTGCATTAAAAGGCATCTGTGGTTAAAAATGTAGGTCTCTCTCTCTCTCTCTCTCTCTCTCTCTCTCTCTCTCTCTCTCTCTCTCTCTCTCTCTCTCTCTCTCTCTCTCTGTGTCTCTTTCTCTCTCCCCCTCTCTATGTATGTGTCATGTGGTGTGGTACTATTTCAGCTCTAGAAACTTCTGGAGGCCTCCTATAGCACAAGGTATCATTATTAGAAAGGCAATAGACCATTCACAAGCATGCGTAAATAAGACAAGGTCAGCAACAGCTACCAAAGACTGACAATGTAAGTAAAAGTTTCATGTTCCCTCAAAGCATCCCTCAATAACTCTCGAGGCTGGCATGAGCTGCATGAGGAGTTTAGAGACCTCCTGATGCCTGGAGCATGGATACATATTGATATCCAATTTGTAATCCTCAGAGAACTTGCTACAAGAGATATCACAGAGTCAACAGAAGGGCAGAAAAGGCACAAGCATTTTGGGAGTATCTGTGACTTTAAAGTATTTTTAAATTCAAAATAAATTCATTGAAAGGCTATAGGAAAATAATTTTGTACATCTTCAGCTTTTTATTACTTTAAATATTTTATCACTATTTGATAAGAAGTAAAAGATTACTGGAATAAGATTTGTTAATATTTCAAAAATGATACACAATTGTATTGTCAAAACTGTCCAGGTATTTTGCACATCTCTGATCGATCCGAGGTTGTGTAGTTTGGATAGGCGAGGTCTTCGTCTTATCCTAAGTGTTCTGCTTTAAAATGAATGGAATAAAGTTTATTTATTTGATGAGGAAAATTAAATGCCAGCAACAGTTCTGGCATAAAATGTGGTAGATAAAATGACCGCCACCCCTTGGGATCAGGAATCTGGTATAAGTATACACAAACCAATGACTCCTAGTGCATGGTGTGGTGAGCTCTATTGTAGAAATGCACTGAGAACTACGGGACCATTGAAAAGTTCTGATCTAACCCGGTGAGCAATGACCTCTACCCTGGAAAGGCATGCAGAACTATGGGGCCATTGAGAAGGCCTAGTCTAACCTGGTGAACAATCATCTCTACTGTAGAAAAGCTTAGGGATCTCTGGAGCCATTGAGAAGGCCTAGTCTAACCTGGTGAACAATTATCTCTACTGTAGAAAAACTTGGGGAACTCTGGAGACATTGAGAAGGCCTAATCTCACCTGGTGAACAATTTTCTCTACTGTAGAAAAGCTTGGGGAACTCTGGAGCCATTGAGAAGGCCTAGTCTATCCTGGTGAACAATGATCTATCTCTACTGTGGACAGGTGTGGGGAACCAGGAATCCTAGTGTGTGTTGTAGTGATCTCTACTGTAGAAAGGCATGGGGAATTATGAAGCCATTGAGAAAGCCTAGTCTATCCTGGTGAATGGTCAACTTGAACTAACTCACCCAGTGAAGACAGTGATGATAGAAGCACTGTGGCCTTGAGTTTCAAATCCATCTGCTCCATACTTGGATAAGTCACACAACACTCGAGAAAACCTGCCCTCTCACTTATTAGAAGACTTGGAGTTTCAGAATGACTGTAAAATATGATTGTGGGCACTGGCTACAATAGTGCCCTCTCTCTCCATTGCTCTTTTGATGACAAACATTTTCTCATTGCCTAACAAAGCTCTTGATTCACTATTTGTCACTTCGTAAATACCTCACAATATATTGCCTGAGGTAGGAAAACATGTCATCAGTTACACAGCCAACCCTATAAAATCTAAAACTGTACAGAATTAGCTATCTCCATAAGGAGATTAAACACATCCTAGCAGGCTTTATAAAGTGAGATATATTCTCTATAAGTTCTCAGAGGCTCCAGGTGCTGCCATGGATAACTTTCCACTTCAAAGGCAGGACCAGAATTTACTGAACAGGGAAGGGAGTAGACATAGGGGCATCATGAGTGGCATTTGGAGTGGTGTGGTGATGATCTTGGAAAGATCAAGAGAGTCCACAGGGCTGACATTGCAGACAGGCGGTGGGTGTGGTGCCTGAAGGACCTGAAAGAAAATCACTTTAGCCCCATGAACTCAGAAATACACAGCTACTTTGAAGATGGCCCTAGCATGCTCATTATAGAAGCTCTAGGTGTTCAGAATGCATTTAATTCATCGACATTTTTAAATGAACTAAAGCTCTGAGCAAAATCATTGTAAAATGATGAGTTATATCTCAACATTTTTCTTAAGTTTTCCTCATATTCTTTGTTTTATTGACTCAACCAGGTAAGGTAGAATTTTGTGTGTTTCATGGAGGAGGAAGTATGTTTGGGAGGTTAAGTAGCAGAGTCTGGGTCATCCAGCTAATTAACAGCAGATCCCGGGTTTAAAAGATTCTAAATTTTAAACCCTTATCCTTAAAATTAGAATAGATCAAATGTTATTGGCAGTGCCTTAGATTTCCATGCATATGACTAAACCTTTAATATATAGCCTTGGAAAAAGCGAATATCAGATTTCCATGCATATGGACTAAACCTTCATTATATATCCTTGAAAAAAGCAAATAGAAATTTCTGTTGAAGGTTTTGTTGTTGATTTTTTGTTGCTGTTTGCTTTTGAATTAGAAACATGTGTGTTTGCAAACCTACACAGCAGCATCAAGAAGAGTTAGGTCCATGATACTGGACTCATACTATATTGTTCAAATATCATAAGATTCAAACAATAATGTGTGTTAATTAGCTTACAGGTAATAAATCATTTTTCTGTAAAATGAATGCCTTGCTGTTTTTAAGGAGGAACGTTTTTAGTCTAAGCTTTTGTTTTATTACAAAGTGAGGAATTGTGGATCATGCTTTTAATCTTGGCAGTTTGGAAGTTGAGGCAGAAAAATTATGAGCTTGACTTCAGCATGGGGTAACATAGCAGCCTTACTGGAGAGGGAAAAAAAGGAGGAGGAGGAGGAGGAGAAGGAAGAAGAGGAGGAAGAGCAAGAGAGGGAGGGAAGAGAAGAGAAGAGGGAGGGGAGAAGAAGGAGAAGAGGATGATGGGGAGGAGGAGAAGAGGGGAGGAATAAGTGAGGAAGAAGGGGAGGAAGAGAGAAATGAAGATGGGATTGCGATTGGTGGCAAGGGCAGTAAGCATGTAGGAAGACATGGTAGGATTCTGTACAGCAAATCTCGAACAAGGCAGTCCATGGGTTTGATTTTTGGCTTCTCGGGTACTCTTAGAAGATCATTCTCTGGGTATTTGCTGCAGATGCTTTGGGGGAAGGCTGTGTAAGGAGTATGCTTGGTGGACAGGGTCCTGAGTCTGACTTGTCTCTTGCATTCACTTTATGTTGTTATGCTGAGTCCATAGCTTCATTGGGTCTTCTCATTATGTGTAAGAAAAGAGTGATAATCAAGCATGATCATAATTCAAATTGTTTTTAAAAGAGGAAAGAAACAAAGACTGACTTGATGGTAAGGGACCAACGGTGCTCATGCCAGTAAAGTGATGTCCTATGAGCACTCACATGTGGATACGTGGACACGTGTGTTTCTTACTTGCCATGCACTGACAGTCTGTTTCCCAGCACACATCTATTCCCTTCAATTCTGTGACCTTTTGCTATGGAAGCACCAGTGTTAGATTTTCAGGGAAATGGAAAAGCAAGCTTTTATGGCATTTCACTGATTTTTTAGTGGTCTGTAGTGATTAATGAAGCTTTATGGGAAACCAGAAACAAATAATTTCTGGATTCCTGGTTTTATGTCTTAGAGAAATCCATTAGGCTTTGGAAAAGTGCCTGAAGGTTGCCTTTGAAAGCCTCTTTAAACCATCACCGCTCTCTAAAATAAGCAATCTATGTAAAATATAGCATCAGTCATAGCGTAAGCACTTATAAATGATTAAATGTAGATTTTTTTCTTCCCCATAGTTCTCCTCTCACGCTGTATTGTACATCTGTTATGAAATTATTTGTTCACAATGATTTGAGTAAACACGACTGGACTCATTGTCAGCTCCAGTGTTTCTCGCCACTGCGTAATTAGGTATCCGAAGCTGCTGACAGGGCTATTATGTGCTTACCCATAGAAGTATTGGAGATTGAAAAACGTTATTTAAAGCTCAATGCCTCCAATACCTTATGCTCCTTTCCGTTCTGTATTAGCCCCTTTATGCCAACATAAACAAGATACGTGGATGATTTATAATGACAGAAATGATATTTCTCAGCAGCCTGGATGTTGAGACTCCAGTGCGGTTCCAGCAGGGCCACTGTCTGGGAAGGGCCAAACTGTCCTATACGTTGTGGCTGCATCTTCCAGGATCAAGGCTTTTCTTCGTGATTCCTTGCCTGCTGATGCCACGTGTTAACATTGCCATCCTGGTGACTAAGCCTCAGCATGAATCACAGGATTCCACTCACAGCACCACAGTACCTGGAAGGGTGGTAATGTGGAAAGTAGCAGACCTGCTTTGAGGGGAGATGGTATCTGTGGAGATGGAAAAGTGGTCCTACTGAGTCCTTCATCCTTCAGCTATCTTTGCTATAGACTGAGAGTCTGACTTCAGATTTCAAAGGAACCAAATAATGCTGTCTATAAGGAAGAATAAACTGTCTACCCTCTGATTGCATTGAGTTTGACTAGCTTTGTACTGAAGGAGCATGGGGTCAAACCGGACTCTCTGAATGTGGCTGTCAATGAAGGCTGACTGAGAAGCCAAGGACAATGGCACTGGGTGTTGATTCTACTGAATGTACTGGCTTTGTGGGAGCCTAGCCTGTTTGGATGCTCACCTTCCTAGTCCTGGATGGAGCGGGGAGGACCTTAAACTTCCAACCGGGCAGGGAACCCTGACTGCTCTTAGGACTGGTGAGGGATGGGGAGGGCTAGTGGGGGAGTGGGAAGGAAATGGGAGGTGGGGAGGAGGTGGAAATTTTTAATAAATAAAATAAATAAACTTCTCAAGCACAAAAAATAAAATAAAATATTTTTTAAAGTCCATTAAAACAGAATTCCATTTTAAAATAAATTTTATTTTATTTATTTTTATTTTTTTTTTTTTAATTCTTTAATTAAAACTTTATTGGTTTTTTTAATTTTTATTTTTTTATTTTTTTCCATTAACAGCTTTAATTGGGTGTGTGGGGCAATATTAAAATAAATTTTGATCCTTCAGCCAATTGATTTTTTTGTGCAGTATAGCACACTGCCCTAATTTAAATTAAAGAAATGTGAAATTACTGAATAAAATATGATGGATTTAGAAGTGATTGAAGAGTTATTCAAACAAAATCCATAAATCTGTATCAATATATAAAATGATTTGTAAACATGTACAGCATATTTTTTTATTTTAATCTTATCCCGTCCAGCATAAATAACATAACTGCATAAGGTCAAAGCTACAGATGATGAAGTTCAAAGGGCTCAGCTCCATGGGTGTTGTCTTCCCAGGCTTGAAGACTCAGCTACTAAGCATTGCTCATCTTCTCGCCACCTGTGTGCTGAGACAGGCATATGGCAGCTTGTACATGACCACACAAAATAAAAAAATAAAGTAATACATTTTAAATGAAATTCAAAGGTACAGGTGATTATGTTAGCTTGTATAATTCTATATCAAACCATATAATATATTTTAAAAGAAATATATTATGAATTTTGTCCTTTTTACATACACACATACACAGGTGGTAGAAGTAGAATATTAAAATATTTTTTTAAAAAAATAGTCACTATAGCTTGTAAACTTGCTATATCTGCAAGAAGCTAAGAAGACTGAGAAGGAAAATAAAATAAGCAATGAGAAAGGTAACTGTCCAGGACTGTGGAGGAAATTAAAGGAACAATTTAAATATTTTAAAAAAATTATGCAAATATGTTTGTAAACACAGATATAAAAATTCTCAGAAGTCAGCACCATGCTGAGTGGGGAAGCCTTAGAATTCTCCACATGCCTCTTTGCAACAGGAACAAGATAAAGATTCCTGTCGGTTCAAGTTGGCCTCACATAACAGAACACAACGCAGCTAGTTTAAGGGAAAAGGGGCATATGGACAAACGGACGAGGAAATATTGGGAGCACTGTGTAGAGCCGGCTTTGGCATAGCCGTGGGGTCTCGGGGAGCACTAAGGCAGACGAGGCTGGCTGAGAGAGCTCTGGCCAGCTCTCCGACTGTTCATCAGGGGAACTGGCCCCAGCTGCACCATCACAGGCAAGACAGATGGCAGCACCGTGACTCCCCTGCCACCGCCTCTCAACAGCTGCAGTAGCTGGGCATTGAGGCTGCAGCTAACACCTGTATCTTGAAATCATGGCTAAAACAGATTTCGCATTCAAAAGAAATAAAAGTTCAATGGATTAGGACGGAGATTTAGAATTCAACTAAGCACACACATTATAGTTTAAGGGGCAGTGCAGGCAGCATTTCCTAACAGTTGGGAAGAAGACAAATTGCTTACTAAATACTTGGACAATTAGCTTACATTTAGGGGAAAATCAAGCTGGATCCTAACCTACGTCTTTATACCAAAGGAATAAACAGGCGGTGCAAATGTACAAAGGAATAAAGGAAGTAAAAGATGCAGACGGAAAGTTGATAAACGAAGTCGCTAATAAGCTCAAAGGGGGCTCAACGTCAGTGTCACTTGAGAAAAGCCAGTTCAAAGACATACAAGTTTTTAAAATATGGAGCCTGCAAGCCAAGAGAGCTGTTTCTAGGATGGTGGCTTGGCAGTGCGCGCTATTCTGGAAAGCTCAGCTAGTGTCACTCCAATCGGGTTCCCCATAGCACCTGGGGAGCCAATCTCTCCTTCCAGACAGTCACCAGAAACCAGACACCCTTTCTTCTTAACAATATAGCAGGCTCAATGAAGAAACAGCTCAGTTTTCCTTGACCAAACCATGCAGCCAGTTAGCTACATACATTTAAAAAGTCATTCTCCGAAAGAATACTTAGTTCTTCTGTTTGCAAAGGGCTGCAGGGCTCAGGTTTGTAGAGGAGGAGAATCAATTTTATGCTAGAAGCGTATATATCCCTATGGGCATGTTTCAGTTTCTGACCCTGTGGACATTGCTGTGTTTTAGAAGCATGGCTTCTGGAATACAATGGATGTTGGCTTTGCTCTGCCCTGAGGTGACTAGCCTGGCCTGGGACCATGCAGAGGTTTCCCCATCAGCTCAGATGTGCTTGTAAGGATAAAAAGGAAAACAGACAGAGTTTGACAGCATTGGCAGTCATGCTGGATACCAAGGAGGCCAGCCCTGGACTGGGTGTGACTGGAGTGGGGTTCACAGTTGTCTTCATGGAGAGGCTGTGGAAGGCATATTGACGCCGAGGGTCTCTGGCTGCATGAGGGGGATTACACTATAAAAGGAACTGCTGAAGGAACGAAATCACAGCATGCTGTGGAGACAGACAGTGAGCTCCCACATCCTGGAAGCTGGTCCAAACCAAGTGTGTTTGGACAAAGAGGGAAAAGAAAAGGCTAGAGATGAAACTCACAACCTCTTATGGGTTCTTCCAACCCTTGCTTGCTGTACTTGTGTGAGCTGGAGTTCCCAGCTCTTTTGAGTCACAAAACAAATAATTCACTATAATCAAGCAACCTTAAATTGTGCTGTAAAACTACAAGTTAGCCACTGGGTTTCTCCTAAGCAGATCTCCTTAACGTGGATGCTGACATGTTTTAGTCATGTTTAAGGACCATGTGACCGTTTTCATCACTTTTCTATTTGGCTCTGGGACTTTTTTCTTAAAGGTTAGCCAGCTTCGAAGAATATCTAAAGATTTTCTTCTTAGACGTCGGATTCCTGCTGATGAACTTCACGCAGATATACACAGCAGGAAGAGCAAGTGTTACTTTGGGGCAAACGTGACAGGACAATGTCATTCTGACCTTTCCTTCATGGATCAGAGAGTCCGAAAGATGAACGGTTCACATTCCTGGGAGGCTCTCTGACCTCAGTTGCAAGTATTTAGTGATCTAACCTAAATTATACCAACACAGACCATGCATCGAGGCCAGCACAGAGATTCCCAAACCAGGCAAACTGTTCCAGCACAAAGGAGGAACTGAGGATAAGAAAGTAGAAATGATGGTTAGTTTGCTTTTCTTCCTTCTTTTTAAGAAAATCCCTAGCAATGAGAGAATAGAGGATAATTGCTGGTAGGTTATCTGAATGATTCTTGTTTCACTAGGAAACAATAAAAAGGACATTTTTTCTCTTGTTTTGTAATAACCAAAGAAACTACCTTAGCAATTTAGATCAAAATATTTGACTGTGGGCTTGTTCACTACAGAAATAAACATTTCCCTAAAACTTACTGACTAATGACTGTCCCCAAAAGGACACCCTTCAGTGCACTACACTTAACCTGAAAATATTTGCATCAAAATTTAATATTAAGCAACCCAGTCACTAAAAGATAAATATTGCAGACTCCCTCATGATAGGCTAGCTTTCCATGACTGTGGCCTAGGAAGAAAAAATTTGATTTTAACTTAGTTTGAAGTTTTGCTCTGATTGGTTGACCCTGTTTTTCATTGCAACACAGTCCATCATGGCAGAAGCATGTGACAGACAAGGCCTGTTCAGTTCATACTGACTTGGATGCAAAAACAGTGGTGAAAAGGTACCAGGGTCCCATCATTCCCTTCAAGGGCAGACCCCAGTGATCTAACTTCCTTCCACAAAGCCCCTCCTCCTAAGGGTTACATCTTCTAGCACCAAGCCAAAGACCATGCTTTTAGCGCCAAGGCTGTCTTAGGGTTTCTGTCATTGTGCTAAGACCAGAAGCAAGTTGGGGAGAAAAGGGTTTATTTGACTTATACTTCTTTATCCCTGTTCATCTTTGGAGGGAGTCAAGACCGGGACTCAAGTAGGACAGAAGCCTGGAAGTAGGAACTGTTGTAGAGCCATGGATGGGTGCTGCTTAATTGCTTACTCCTCATGGCTTGCTCAGCCTGCTTTCTTATAGAATCCAGGACCACCAGTGCATGGATTGTACTACTTCCAATAATTTGGGCCCTCCCACATCAATTACTAATTATTAAAATGTCCTAAAGCCAGATCTAATGGAGGCATTTTTATCAATCAAGTTTCCCTCCTTTCAGATGACTCTAGTTTGTATCAAGCGGACATAATAAGAACTAGTCAGGACATAGGCCTTTTGGGAACATTCAAGATCTGCAGCACTTCACTTGTACACACTTAGATGTTAAATTCCTCCAGATGGAACAATGAATGGCGGTGGCCAAGGGCTGAGGAAGGGTTGAGTAGGGGAGCTGTTGATGAATGTTAATTTAGGACCCCAGAAAGTCTCTGAGCAGAATGATGATGAGACAGAACAAATTGCAGGGGTGTGTAACATGTTTGAACTTTACACTTTAAAAGGATTGTGGCCATCAATTTTATATGCCTATTTATTATAACTTAAAATAAATTGAGGCCAATAAATTATGTCCAGAGAAAATGAAAATTTCATAGTGAATAGACTTTACAGTTGATGGTCCATGATTCTGGTTAGCACTGAAGTGGACACTGAAATTGGGGCTGTGTCTGAGCTTAAAACAACAGCAGTTTTGGTGGCCATCAGAAGCTTATATTAGTCATTGCCTATCCTGTCCAATGACGGGCACAAAGGTCATAAACAGTTCATATAAAAGTGGTTTTCTGCTCATCACAGGGAAGAATGCAGAGAGAAACGAACTCGCATTAAAAACCACAACCACAGCCCCAGGGAAACACAGATAACTTGCTAACATCACCCGAGACATGTAAGATATGATGCTATGCAAATGCTCCCTACTTTACATATGTTCTTTGATGAGAGAAGCATCCTTATTATAGCCTCAAAAGAAAACCTAGTAGGAATGTGGTTTTTAACAAGGTTGAGACTGGGTAGGCATCCTAGGCAGCTTCATAGCTCTGTCACCTATGTGCCCAACACACTCAGTGGTCCTTATGCCATGCACCCAAGGAGAACAGCTAACTATTGTTACAATATGATAGCAGTTCAGAGAGGTGGATGCACAAGACTCATTTGAGCATATGCTAAGTATAAATAAGAAGTCTTAGGGTAGATAGAAGGATGCTACATTGGACTCTGAATGGAACCAAAGGAACAGAGAGAGTGATGTACAGTGTGATCTAAGTATGTGAGTCTGAATATATCTGCCAGTGCTCTGCTGGAGAAAAAACCCAACGACCAGTCAGTGCCACTATTCAGCAACATAATGACACCTCCACACCTCTTCTTGCTCTGCTCTCACGGCCATCGCTATGTGGATGTGAAAACACCAGCCCTCTGCCCCTATTTTCTCCACTGAGCTCGCTCGGGATTGCAGGTCCTTTCCATCAGCTCCTTGGATACCACACTGTTTATATTGATTTTCCTGTCAGGAATGTGGCTGGCCTCATGAAATGTTAGAACAGGAATTTCAACTTACTTGGCACTGGGGAACACCGTGGAATTTTCAGACACAGGATGTGAATTTGGGGCTCAGTCAAGGCTGAGGACTGGCCAAGGAGAGAACTGGGTTGGTGGAATGGTAGGGGGAAATAAACACAGCCCGTGCTGACTGGACAGCTGTTTCAAGGACAGCCATCTGGTCAGAGAGCTGGAACATCTGGAGGGATCCTGAGGAAACTGGATTGACTTTAACCTTCTGATTCTTTCTCAAGTTCCCCTCTCTTCAGTAAACAACCCCCAGGCTTGTGTGTTTCTCAGGGATCATCAGAAAGAGAAGCACGTGGTGTCAGTCTGCCTTGAATTCAGCTCTTGCAGCGCTCACTGGGAAGACGAGAACGAGCAGGATACTTGCCTGAGATGAGTTCTCGTGTTCTCATTTTATACAATAGATAAAACAAACATGCATAATATTATTGTGACGGTTAAGTAAGATAAACTCACACGGAACACACAATAGATCCCAAATGACTTACATTTTTTATTACCTTACTTACTGGTGTAATTATTGCAACAATACTGAGGGACCAAAGATATAATAAACTAATTGAGAAATCCATAGAGATTAATATGAAGAGAGAGCTATTCTTCATTTATACAGTAAACAGATTATGGACATTTTACTTTCTGGTTGCTATTATATGTGTCAAGATTTATTAATTCTTTATTTTGTGTGTGTGTTTATGTGTTGTATGTGTGTATATGTTTGTATTTGTGTATGTATATATATGCATAATATGCATATGTATGTGGTGTGTGTGTGGTATGCGTGGTGTGTGTATCTCTGTGTGTATATATATATACATATGTGTGTGTGTGGTGTTTGTGTATCTATATATATGTATGTGTGTATGTGTTGTGTGTGTATCTCTTTGTGTGTATGTGTGTATATCTGTGTGAGAGACTAAGCCTTGATGCTATTAATATTTTGTGCTATAACTTTTATGGTTCTTCTGATAAAGTTATAATTTGGGACGATGGGGTACACTAACCTCCGTAACATTATTTCACTTCTATGGAAACAGAATATTCTAGCTTCGTGAGCACTTTTATGGATCATCTAGTAAAGTTTCCTCTATTAATAAATGAAACAATTGAGATCTGTGAAACTGACTTTTAAATTATTATATTATTCACCTAAAGTTCTATTGATTCAATTGAAAAATAAAACCATCTAATTTGTTTAATTTGGTTAGCCTTAAATGAGTTAGCTTAAATAATTTCAACTAATGTTTTTGCTGGAAAATGCCCCTATTATTTGATTTCTCTGCTCTCTTTTCGTTTTCTTGGAATGATTATTTTCAGCAAAATGCCTGGGAGTATATGTAGTTTTATATGACATGCCAACTTTATAATGTACACCACTTAAATATTCCACAAAAATGGATCTAAATATATTTACCCACATCCCTTCCCATCCTCCATCATGATGCCTCATGCACGTTAGCCATTACAGAACAACCAGCTGTGGTTCTCTTTCATCCAGCTTCAAAATACATCCTGAAGTTGCTGTAGTCTTTTCCTCCAGAAGATTCAGACAACATACTGCACACAGGTACTATCTAGAGCGCTCCCATCCTCATGGTCCCGCCTTCTTCCATTTACCCGCAGCGCATCTGCTCAGGAGTCTGTTTGTCCTCCAGATGCTCGTGTGTGGCAGTAACACTAGTCTCAGGCGGTAACACATGCTTTGCCCCTTGATTCCCACACTGTGTCAGTTCACCATATGTTGCCAGCCTGTTCCTTGTTGTGTCAAATGCAGCCTGACCAATTCCCTTCGGAACACAATTTGAATCGGCGGAGTGATTTCAGAGCTGAGTGCCTACTCTGTAGTTGACAATCGATGCAGATTGTAACTGATGGATTTTCTAGCACAGGGGAAAAGATGCCATAGGCCAAAATCTAAGTAAAATCATCAGCTCAATGAAGTGGTATAAGGGCTGCTCCTTTGCAAATGGCAGTAAGGGTATCATTGAGAACAATGCCCCTCTAAGGGATGCTATGTTAAAAGAGATAATTTTCTGGACCAATGAATTAGTTTGGCTTGCTTTTTTTTCCTAATGGGTACATTTTTTGTCATTTGTTTAAATTTATTGGTAATCTTCATAATATTTTTTTACCTGCCATTATATACATTTACACACATCCACACACAAGGGGTTGGGAAGAGGACAAATTAGTAAAAAGGGACCTATTTCTGGGGTCTAATCTTCCAATACAGTCTGTCCTGTCTATTCTGTAGGCTTTGATTCCCTACCAAATAGTCTTGTAGATTGTAATTTCCCCACAGATTAAAAATAAATCTGAAAAGACTTAAAATACAGAAGCTATGCATTTTAAACCCCTCAGTTAGCCCACAGTTTCAAAGTATGTGCGTGATTTGTATGTTGGAAATATTCTTATATTGTCAAACCAAATCCTTCCTCGCAAAAGAGATCTGTGGCAAGATGACCACCACAATGACCAATTATTAATCTGCTTCTGCCAACATTGTTCCTCCCAAAGGAATTAAAATGGTAACAATCTCAGCCAATATATTCCTCCTGCTCCAGAAAATTCACAGCCTGTGATAGAATAATGAGTGTCTGAGGCATGTTCCCGCAAATAGTCTAGCGTTTAAGGGTCCTTAAAGTTGAAATATTACAGAGTTCTCTGTATGAGTATCATCTTCCAGAATTAGCCCACAGTTTCAAAGTATGTGCGTGCTTTGTATGTGGGAAATATTCTCATATTATCAAACCAAATTTTTCCTCGCAAAGGAGATCTGGGGCGAGATGATCATCACAGTGACCAATTAATCTGCTCATGCCGACATTGTTCCTCCCAAAGGAATTAAAGTGGTAACAATCTCAGCCAATCTGTTCCTCCCTCTCGGGAAATAGTATTTGGCTTTCTAAAAGTGGTGATTTCCTTGTAACAGTTAGCAATCAGAGGATCAAAGAGTTTCAAAAGGTATTTATTTACCTTGTTACTTGTGTACGTATCTGTTTATGTGTACACTTGTGTTTGTGTCTGTGTGAGTATATACACACCTGTGTATGCAAGTGCTGGTGCCAAGGCTGGAAGGCTGTACTGTTTGTGTGACACCTGACTTAGGCGGATGCTGGAATCCAAACTCTGGTTCTTGTCACTGAGCAGCGAGTGTGCCCTCTGCCCCAAGGACAAAAAGAAAGATCTTAGAGAACTAGCCAGAAACAACTAACTGTCCTCTATCATCAGGAGTTTTTTTTTCTTTTTTTTACTATTTTAAGAGTCTTTACTTTTTTTTGTTTTCTTATAATTCTTTTTATTTATTTTTTATTAAAGATTTCTGCCTCCTCCCCGCCACCACCTCCCATTTTCTTTACTTAGTTTTTTATAATTGTTTTCAATTGAGCAGTCCAAAAGTAAAACAAGTTGAGCTGCACATCATAATTTAGGGTTATAAAAAATTGCATCCTAGTCTCCTTGTAGAACAATCAAAGCATCTATAAAAGTAGAAACCAGTGTCCTATAATAGACTATTCCTGGGGAGACAACACACACACACACACACACACCACAAACCACATCTATTCACCCCAGAAAGGGAACCCACAACAGACCAGAGTAATAATTGCACTAAAATCCAACTCTGCGATCCAGTGACATTTTATTGGGTTTTCTAACAGGAGTATGAGTGAGGGGTTCTCTTGCAAATAGCAGCGGCGGGGGGCCCCCCCCCCCCCCCCCCCCCCCCCCTTTTGGTTTTTTTTTGTCACACAATACTGTATTCGTTTAAGTATGTTGGTTATGACTCTTCTAAAACCACCTACATCTCTGAAAAGCCCACTCTAGCCTGAGTGATGGATGACTCATGAGTGGCTTGTTTACTCCTTTTTATGCTACTGAGGAGAGGCCCTCAGTAAATTTCAGTTTCTGTTCTGCCAGATGTGAGAACTTCTGTTTACTTCCCAGACTCAGATCATATGAGCTCATGAGGGCTCTTTCCCTCATTCTGGAAAAAAAGCCACAACTCTAAGATACAGAATGAAAATAGAATATTTCAACCCCAAGAAAGCCACCACCTAACACCAGTGCTTGACAAGGAATAGCAAGTGCCAAGTTTTCGTAAGTTCTCAGTAGTGGTTAGCAATAGTTTTAATCACTGTGGTCTTAGAGACATGCATTTAAGTACATTTGTGGGTATTTTCTATATTTATATTCCTTAAATTTTTCTTTGTTTTTCAAGAGTTAATGATAGAACAAGTTACTTTTCAAAAGAGGGGAGGATATATTTTTCTTGAGTTTTCTGTTTCTGGCTACAGAAAAAGGACATTGGTGGCCAAGCTGTCTGGTGGTAAGTGGGAGTACAATGGTGAAACCCCACCATGTGTAGAAGCTTGGAGGCCAAGGGTTGAGCGACACACCTTACTCTCCACCAGGGTTTGCCTTTTTCTATAGGACCTTTGGGGCTTTCCCTGTCCTTAAAGATGTTGTCCTTGATAGAAGCGTGCTTCTTTTATGACTTTACCTGTAACTCCAGGCATAACATCCTATGGCACTGAGATCACTCAACTTCTTTGGTTGAAAGTTTTTCTCAATCCCACTGTGTACTAAAACTATTTTAATATCAATGGAGAGTAAAATTTTATCAAGGGCCAGTGCTTGAATCAATAAAATTACACTTTTGCCTTTCTGAGTCATTGAAGGTTGATATAATTGATGTATTTTTGTTTTAGATTATGAAGTGTGTGCATCAGATGTTTCTAAATGTATGCCTAATTTTTATGTGTCTGATTGCTAATAACCCAGTTTTTACTAATTGTCCTGGGCATCTGTTATCCCAACTGCTTTTCCTAAACAAATAATCAGCTTCTTCATTATACCCACATACTCAAGAAAGCCACAAACCCATTTAGTAAAATATGAATGAGGTAATTATTTTTAGTAGGTATAGATGCTGAGTCTAGCTAACTGGGTATTACAACAGGTTCCTAATGGAGAGCTCAGGCTGGCTTAGTGTGTGTTGACAAAGGCAGGCACAGTTGTTCATTTCTGAGTGTGCTTGCCCCATTGCTGCTTTTAACATGGCTACTGGCATTCTTGCTATTATCCATTTAGGAGTGAGTACATACCATGCTCATCTTTCCGGGGCTGGGTTACCTCACTTAGGATGTTTTTTTTTCCCCTGGCTCCATCCATTTGCCTGCAAATTTCAAGATGTCATTGTTTTTTGCCACTGAGTAGCACTCCATTGTGTAAACTCAACCTAGTTCATCTCTGGGCTCGGCCTGTCCTCAGCGTGACTTGCTTCATGTCCTTTGCTAGTCATTAAAGTCTACAAAGAAATTCTGATCCCGACACAGAAATCTAATCTGAGTTGAGCAGAGAAATTTTAATTGCATTTTACTTGAGGATTTTTAATAAAAAATAATTCAGAAGTGGGAACCAACACTACCGTATTTGTCAAAAGGCAAGTGAGTTCTAACAATTAGATTGCAGCTAGAAGTGGTTTTGATAACTCATGCTGAGTGATCTCTAGGAAGCGAATCTGTTCTTGGGCAGAAGTACCCACTCTTCACACAGCTGGGCACCGGGAGATATATGGCCGCGACATAAACGAGCTGAAATTGCGTTTCCCGGCAACTGCCCTCAGCGCAGCCTTCTCTGCTCCGGGGTCAGATAGGAGGCCGGTGAACACATCTATCTTCTTTTCACTTGCATTCACTTTTTGCCATTTTCACTGTTGTTTCTTCATTAAATCAGACATATCTGCATAACTAGAAGTTGTAAAAGAAGCACTCTGCAGAAAGAAAGAAAGTGCCTTTGATTTGGGAAACAATTTCAGTAGTGGTAAGCTGTAGAAATAATTAGTCATACTAGGGAGTTTTATGTCTTCTCATTTCTCTTAGAAATTCTATGCAGAATCATAGTCTCTGGGAGAGGCATTCAGTTAGAATTAATCTGATAAGCATACACATAATATATAACTTTTATTAGTATTAAAACCAATAAAGTCAGCAGACCCAAAGCAAATAGATACGTGGTGCTGTGTTTTTATTATTATTGCCAAAGGCTGTGGTAACTAAACTTTCATGCATGGTATGAAAATTAAATGATGTGCAGGGATTTGAGAAACGAGTCTTCTGCATCCCGTTTGGATCTGGCTGTATGTCTTATTTAGAAAGCTATCCTTCTTCTGGTGATTATTGCTTTAGACTTCTCAAACTTCTGTTTGATTTAAGTCCTGTGGAGAGTGACTTTGTTACTTTATCTCTCTGCATTTCTTAAAATGGAAACGCTGGGTGCGCGTTCGGTTTGTTTTGAGTCAATACGTGTTTTCTGTTGGTGGCTTGGCAGGTACACAATGTCCTGGTGGGTCTCTGGAAATATGTGGCATTCCATAGCATCTCTAGATATGCATTTCCCTGGAGACGGTGTGGACAGATCTTCCTACACAGGGCTAGAGGATTGGCCTGCTGGGAATCCATCTGTCTTCTAAACTGATAAATCTTCGGGGAAATCATTCATCTAGAGACATTTAAAATACCTTCAATGTTGGCATGTAGAAGGAGCAAATACATATGCTACAAGGTTCATTCTCTCACTTTCAGAAATACGTGCTTGATTCTTAGGGAGATGATATTGATGATGAAGCCTGAAGGAATCCTTCCCCCAATTAACAGAAGCACAGTGCTCTGCAGCTTAGATACAGAATCAGGCGGTGCACCAATCAGGAGTAGTGGATGCAGCAGAAAGCTGAGTCAGGCTGGTACCCAAGCTAGAGAACTATCAGGACAGGAAGCTATGTCAGGCTGATGCCCATGCTAGGGAACTGTCAGGACAGGAAGCTGAGTCAGGCTGGTACCCAAGATAGAGAACTGGCAGGACAGGAAGCATCTTTGGCTGAGCTAGATGGATATAAAGCCTGCAGAGCTAGCACAGGCTGGAAAGCCTCAGCATGGCTGTGGGTATTAGCTGGCTTTCTGCCATTTCCCATGCTAATTCGTGGACATTTGTCTTCTATGGTAGCTTTCTGTGGAGTATGTGGCATTGTGACTTACCTTTGACTGTCTTTGCTCTCGTCACAGCTCTACCTGCACGGCTATGGTCATCTTCATGAGATGGGGGCGTGAGGCCACTGAGCAGCTGCAGAGCCACTGTTGGCTCCGTGGGATACATGCATAGTTTCCAACCTTGTAATCATTAAAATGAATCCCCACGCTAACAGCTTCAACCACACTTCTCTCACACAGTAATCCTCTTTGACATGTGCACAGATCTGCCCCATTCTCATCTCTTTCTACACTCCCCCATTACTTCTTCAGTTAGTAAAATCACCTCTTCTGGGAAGCCTCCCTCGGTGATCTCAAATATTCTATTTCTTTTCTGCCTTTGGACCTTTCCTTCCTGCCTGCAACATGCTCCTTTGTTAATAGTTATTTGTCTTTATTCGTGTTGATGTCCCCGTTATCCTCTGAGATGCTTAGAAGAGAAAAATGTCTTAACATTTTGTGTTCCTAAAGGCTTGCATAATGTCTGTGCCATGGCTAAAGAGTAATTAGTGACAGGATGCATAAGGGAAGGAAGCAGAGTGGTAAAGTAGGTGAAGGAAGATGCTCATCTGGTCGGTAAAACAGGACGACAGGAGAACAGGGTCTGGTTCAGTGTAGAACATTCTCAGAATACAATCATGTTAGGAAGTAGCAAGTATCTCTTTATTTAAAATACTCAGACAGTGGCCGACCACTTGTGGTTTAACTGTACTCAATTCTCTCTAGCTCAACCAAGAATGGTGTTATTACACACTGGTAACCCTTTAGGTTACCTGGTTCCTGGTGGCCAGTGATATCAGCCTTTCAAACCTGATGTTGATGGGGAGCATACCGAATAGGAACTAAGCTGGGGGGTGGCAGGGGTGATTAAAGAGTATGACGTTAAAATGCTGTCCATGAAAATATAAATACTTTGTTTTGACTAATGAGAGAAACTTGGAATTTGTATTTTGAAACCAATAAGGCAACGAGTTCAGAGAAAAAGTAACAGCAAGTGCCTCCACCCCCGGCAGTTTGGTATTTCCCAGCCTACACACAGAGTTGATTCAACACCATCTATTTGTGCTTTATTGTACTCTGATACCTCTGTAGGTCTTATAATAACATAAATAATTATAATGCCTTGCTTTTTATATAGCACCTATCTCTGAGGAGCACGAAGTACTGTGCGGATGTTATCTCATTAAATTTCAGGGCACTCTGGGGACACAGGAGGAAGACAGGTGACATTACATCGCCTTTGAACCCAGAGCTGGAGAGAAATTGCTTCAACCAAAACTAAATAAAAACAAAATTGAATAAGAGGAAGCTATATAGGAAGATATAGAGAATTAAGAAATATATTGACTCCGTTAGAATAAAAGACTTAAAGAGAAAATAAGAAATGGTTCTAAGAATGGGAAGTGTCTGGATTGTGTGTATTAATTAAAATGTAGGTACACAAAAATTAAGACGCTATGCAAACATTTTATAAATTTGAAATACAAGATTATTTAAAATTATTTTTCTCATCAAGAAGATTTCTAAAAGTAGAAACATATGAATATGACTGTATAGTTACACTAAAGTACAGCTGCATAAACATACTCACATGGAAAAAATAATTGAAAATGATTCTATGAAAAGTTGGCAAAGCATCATTTTAAAACTAAAATGTAATTTTTGTCTATATATAAAAATAGGTTTGGATTTATTTTCTACCATATCCTCTTAATTACTTATGGTAGCATAGAACTAGACAGCTATATTTCATAGAAATTAAATTTGTATATGATAAAAATAGATTTACTTGGCTATGACAGGTAATTTCTCTCCAAAATATAACTATATGGTAAAATGTTTATTAAAATTATTGTAAAGTCTCTCTCTCTCTCTCTCTCTCTCTCTCTCTCTCTCGTGTGTGTGTGTGTGTGTGTGTGTGTGTGTGTGTCTGAAGCTCTATTTCAGGAATATAAATAATACTGTAAATTTTTCTTACTAGTTATAAAATCATTGGAAAGTGGTATGCAGGTAACTAACTGTCAGTGATAGTTTGTTACATGGTTATCTGATTTATGTCATAGTCATTTACTAAAGTAATTACCTTAGGAGTCAACGATAAAAAATATTGGCTTTGGGTAAGATAAACATTAGAAAAAATATTGATGTCTGAGGTAATACTGACCAAGGAAATTGCCAAGCCAATGATCCTAAATGACAACCAATCTGAAGGATGACCAGAGTATGAAGTCAATACTAGATTAGATGTGAACAAGAAATAACAGAGTTGTTCCTAGCCTTGGAGATCTTGAAGTTTTAATTACAGTTCTTGGTAATATTGGTGCAGTTCCTCTGTCATTTGTATACCTAGCTGGATGCAGTGTTAAAGAGAGGTTATGCTAATGCGGAACAGCAAACCCTTTCCTCTTGCTCACAGAATTTCACCGACCATTCTCACTTTTATTACTACTGCTGTAACACTCAGGTGATGGAGGTTCAGCATCATGGCAGTTGTATAGACTAGGTTTTCTGTTTTAAGGCATCATCAGATAAGCAAGGTCTATCATTGGAGGACAAACATTGTAAGTCAAATGTTCTAAGGAAAAAAAAAGCCTTTTAAGAGGTATACTTTATTTAAAAAGATAAAGCTAAGGTTAGATAGTCCAAAGATACCCTTAGGGTAAAGTCCTTTTGTTCTGTGCTTAGAATCAGTGACAGATTATAGCGGTGACGAGTGATGAGCGAAGGTGAGCATAGCAGCAATCTACACACTGTCACCTCCCCATGGTCACCATGGAAGTAGAAGACAGAGGAGGACTGTCTCACGCAGTCTCTCACAGCTTGAAATCAGATGTCTTTTCCACTGGCTCAGAGGGGATGTGTTTCAAGTCTCCGTTGTAATGCTTTCCTGTTATCTTGTGAGCACCAGTTAACCTGTCTGCTTGTATTACTCGAAGTGTTACTGTTGTAACGGTGGGAAATCTGCTTTGTCTTACTCTGACTTTATGGTATAGAATAGTATCTAGCACATAACAACAGTAATTTTGAAGAATAATCCAAAAAAATCAAATGTGTGTGTCTCCTTTTTATTTTCTTCTGTATACTTGGCATTGTTAGGACTGAGACAAATATAGAGACATGTTCATACTTTTTGGGAGTATGAATGATCTGTCCCCTGAATCTTCGAGTTATAACTACATGGTCTCAACATGCTATGAATGAGAAAGATTCTACTTGGACTGAGTGTACAGGCCATATTTCCTGAACAATACAGTATGACCACTGCTGCATAACATTGACACTGTGCTGGATATTATAGCTAATCTGGAGCTAGTTCAAGTATACCAGAGGATGTGCATGGGATATGGAAAGGCCCATACCATTTTCTTCCAGGGTTTTGATGGATTTTAATTTCCATGAGGCCATCAGACCATGAATATCAAAAGATAGCCCCAGTCTACAAAACTATGATATGTTACCCCGTATAGCAGTCTATTATGACATTTTTACAATTCTTTAATCCTGTCACCAAGAAAATCAATCAAGAAGATCTATATAACGAGACCTGTGGAATAGTGACACCTTTAAGGAGAGTGGGCGTGTCTATACAAGTCAATCAAGAGGTGCTGAAGCCCATTGCCATCATGGCTTAATCAATGAACTGTGCATTTCAGGAAATGAGGACAATTGTCCATTGGTTTGCTATTTGTCATGAGCATACTTTGCCAGAGACAGAAGCAAACAAGCTTTTGTCTTTTCATTGAGTTGAGTAGTATCAATAATCATTTGACATATCATTCCACCTACGTTGGTAATCTTGTGGGGTGAAAGTATATTCTTTATTCAAGTAGGCCATAGCAACAGCAGGTGACCAAACCAAGCTGAAGGAACATTCAGAAATTCTCTGCCTTAATGGATGGAAATTGAAAACACTATCCTGAGTGAGGTAAGCCAGACCCAAAAAGAGGAACATGGGATGTACTCACTCATATTTGGTTTCTAGCCATAAATAAAGGACATTGAGCATATAATCCGGGTTCTTAGAGAAGCTAAATAAGAAGGAGAACACAAAGAAAAACATATAGGCATCCTCCTGAATATTAACCTTCATCAGGCGATGAAAGGAGACAGAGATAGAGACCCACATTGGAGCACCAGACTGAAATCTCAAGGTCCAAATCAAGAGCGGAAGGAGAGAGAACACGAGCAGGGAGCTCAGGGCCACGAGGGGTGCACCCAAATACGGAGGCAGTGGGGATGTTCTTTCAGGAACTCACCAAGGCCAGCTGGTCTGGGTCTAAAAATCCTGGGTTAAAACCGGTCTCGCTGAACATAGCGGACAATGAGGACTACTGAGACCTCAAGAACAATGGCAATGGGTTTCAGATCCTACTGCACCTATTGGCTTTGTGGGAGCCTAGGCAGTTTGGATGCCCACCTTACTAGAACTGGATAGAGGTGGGTGGTCCTTGAACTTCCCACAGGGCAGGGAATCCTGATTGCTCTTTGGGCAGTCGAGAAAGGAGGATTTGATTGGGGGAGGGGGAAGGAAGGGGGGCCGCAGTGGGGAAGAGACAGAAATCTTTAATAAAAATAAAAAAAAGAAATTCTCTGCCTGTCAGTCCTGTATGCACACACCAGGTATAAGGTGATATATTAGGGGAAAGGATTGCTATTGCAATGCCTGGTATCCATCACTGTGGAGTCTGGGTGAGGGACTCACACCCATTTCCCAGTCTGGATGTCTAATAAGTTCTATGGCCTAGTTTCCCTGATAAGATGTTAATACACCCGTATGTTACTGTACAACATCAATCAGATTGTAGGGTAGTTCCCTTTCTACCACCACAAATAAGCCCTTGATCAGTCTGTGATAATGGTAGTATTCATGTATCCACACAGGAAACTAATCATCTTCTATCTTCAAAGTGATATAGAAACTACTTGGAAAATGGTGTCTCTTAGGGCATGCCTTAAAAAAATACTGCTTTATATAATATCTTGTAACTAAGAATATGTATAGCATGATCTCAACACTTTCACATTCCCAGGACCTGAGAGGATACTTGGTTTCTGTCAGGTAAAACAATGAAACATGTTGCTTAATATTGTCATTTTCTGATTTGTTTGTTGTGTGTGTGTGTGTGTGTGTGTGTGTGTGTGTGACCATTGGTATGATGTGTCTTCCATGGCTATCAGCTGAGATTACTACCTAGGACCCTCCAGGAGTGTCCACCATGATTTTATCACTCTCTCCGTTGTTTAGAACACCAAATAGTCATTCATTTCATTTGTCTGGCTCATATATAATTCTTTAATCTGTTGCTACCAATAGATTGAGTCCATCCTTCATTTGGGTCCCCATTGCATCCAGAACATACACCACCATACCAAATAACTTTCTCTGCACAGATGTTGTTCTCAGAGAGATTTTTTCTCTAGACGTAACATCTCCCCATTTCTATTCTGTGATCATGGCTCACACTCACTATGATACAAATCACCCTCTGAAATTATTCTACTTGTGTGTTTATAATCCTTTCAAATTGTAAATCCCACAAAGGCAGAGCCTGAACCACATGTACATAGTTCATGAGTATACTGTCAGTACTTAGAAGAGAGAGCAACTCAGTTATTGAGCAGACACATATCTAGCAATGAGAAGATGACAGCACAAATAAGAAACAAATCTTTTTTTTTTCTCAATAGATGCAAAGAAAAGAGTTCCTTTTCTGAGAGCAAAGCATTATTTTAGAAATCATGGTGGCTTAAACAAGACATAGGAATCAAAGATAACTGTGGGTATAAAAATAAATGAATACTAAAAAAGACCAGCCTCAAAGCTTTCTCTGTCTCCATTTGTGGGCAAACATCCTCATACAGTTCAGTAGTTTCTCTGGCATTTCTTGGAAAGACAGCCAAAAGATTAAAACCGACGACTAAGTCAAAACATAAATTAAAGACATAAAGAGTCAAGGCAAGCTAAGTAATTCACTTTCCCCAGTGTCGTGTGAAGGATGTCTATAAGTGAGACTGGCCTAGATTGGCCCATCTGCTAGGTAGTGATAGCACAGTCGATCAGTCAGGAGCCTCGTCTGCACCTCATTGTCCACAATTACAGAATGGGAAAAATAAAATGTTCCCATTGAATTGCTTAATTAGCACAAGGAAACGTACATAAAGAACTGTCCTGCAGGAGCTCACTGGGTGACCACAGCTTTGCGGTAGTGGATCAATTACACTCCCAGCTGGAAGTGTGCTGAGCAGAGCACTCACTGAAGTTAGAAGATGGAAGTGCATCCCTTTCATTCCAGCCGCCTTGGAGGGCTTCCCTTTATTTTGGAGCATAGCATTAGTAACCTGGTAATCACATTATCTAATTGTTAGTGAGAGCATGCTAAGTCAGACCTTATTGGAAAAAAATATTATTAATTATGACAGCATTTTTTTTTTACATTATGTGTGATTTGGGGATTTGGGAATACAACTGAAGATGTCTTTCCCTGACCCTTGGCTAATTAACATATCTTGCAGGTACATAAATTAAAACTGATCATTCTGCCTATGCATTAGTCCTGGCTTAGTCATTATTGCTCTGAAGGGACAGCATGACCGAGGAAACTCTTACAAAAGGAAGCATTTAAATGGGAAATGGCCTACAGTTTCAGAGATTTAGTCCGTTATCATGGTGGGGAGCATGGTGACATGCAGGCAGGTGCTGGAGCAGTAGTTGAGAGCTACATCCTGATCATTAGGCAGAGAGAGAGAGAGAGAGAGAGAGAGAGAGAGAGAGAGAGAGAGAGAGAGAGAGAGAGAGAGAGAGAGAGAGAGATTGGGTCTAGCATGGGCCTAACCCTAGTGACACACTTCCTTTCCAATCCCATCAAAGAGTTCTACACCCAGGTGACTAAGTGTTAAACTGCATGAACCTATGGAGGTCATTCTTATTCATGCCATCACCGTTGCCCAAAGAGGAAATTTGAAGAACCCCCAATTTTAGCTAAGGCTAATTGAAAGACAGACGATGCTTGATTAGCCGAGGGATCAGACTTGTGTCTGTAATTAGAGTGGATTTATCATTTAAAGTAAATGCAATATTAACACTCAAGGTCTCCTTGAGTTGAGAACTAAGGTCAACAAATCACCTTTCTGCAAAACTATTTGAAACCATTCTCAGAGAAGTAATTTCTGGATAATCTGTCATTTAAATGGTTTTATAATGCCATTTTGACAGTTTCTCTTCTAGCAAGAGGGCAGCCGATCAACTGTACCTGAGTTTGTGTAGGAAAATAACATACTAATCGATTCATGTAAGCAACATGGCAGATAACTATAAAGTAAAGCCTATGGCAACCAGCAGATGTGAACACTGCACACTTACCTGTGGCTCACAATTACACTCCAGTACCTGGAAGCAAAATTTTATGTTTTGTGTTCACTTTTTATTATTGTTTCCATATAGATTTTGTCATTTTTTTCAGAACTGCAGCTGTATCATTTTGTGAGTTATGTAATAAGATAGTAGCCAGAGGGAGCATCAGATTACCTTCTGATAATCCTTACCATCCTCCCAAAGCCCACTGTGACTTTGGTTTCACATATGCCTCAGGATATTGATTGCAATGTTCATAAATATGATACACTTCATTATAATATAAAATCTGTTATGTTACCCATAGACATGAACCTTTACCACAATAGTGACATTTTACATATACTTTGTTGTATTTAGTCAGAAATCAAATGTGAGAAAGGACACATAATAATTGGTAATAGAATAAAATAATTAGTAATTTTATATATATGTGGTATCTCCAGACCATAACTATAACCAAGAAGAGCCAGTCTTTGAACTACAAGTCCCTTTATAACAAAACTCATACTTCAGATTTATAATCTCCTCAACAGACTCCTGAGTTTTAACTTTTCATCTTTAATGGGTTGTGCTGTTTGGGGCAGGTTGCATAAAATTTATGTGGTTTTAGCTAGAGGAAGTAGCTCTTTGAGGGTGGGCCATAGAGGTTATAACTCTGCTAGAACACTTTGCTTCCTGATCTGCAAAGATGTGAAGAAGGCATGCTATAACTTTCTGCCACCTTGGCCCAAGCCAGTCACAACCACCATTCCACCCCTGCTATGACAGTATCTCCATAAACTGTGAGCCAAACCAGATCCTTCCCCTTTAGTTTGTTCCTGTCAGGTATTCGTTAGCGTGAAGAGAAAAGAGCTAACACAGAAAACTGGCACCGTAAGTGGGGACACTGTTAAACCCAACCATGTGATTCATTAGCCTTTGGAGCCTGTTTGTTGGTATACGTGGGCACTATTGTGGGCCCTTAGAGATGCATGAATCGTCAACATGGGATCTCTGGGCAATGGTTCCCTAGGCAAGCATATCACTACTGCTTTGGCATGCTCTCTAGACCCGCAGGTGGTGAGTAGTGTTTCTATTATGGATATGAGCTATACAGAATTACAACAAAGAGAGCTCATGGTAGATGGTATATTGTCTCTCAAAAATTTTAACTGGGATGTTGAGAGTTTTGCTGACTGGAAAAAAAGATCATGGGGCTAATATTGCAAAATCAGATGTCACAGAACAGATGAGACTGTAAAATGGTGAATTTAAGTACTGCCAGGACCCAGGGACAGAGAAGAACTGGGAAACTTTGGATGTGAAAAGTAGATTTCTGGACACCATTATCATGACGCCATCCTGAGTAGCCCGACTGTACACTTTTAACTATCTTGAGGTCAGTATTCAATATCACTATTCTACTGAAGAACTTGAGTTACCAGGTTAGGGTACAGTCTGGTTTTTAGTTAAGTAAGTCTGCTTTTTAGGACTTGGTGTATTGCAGAAAGTTGCCTTTTAGGAATGTTATTAGGGCTTTGTATATTTTCGAAGGTTGACTCTTTCCTTCAAAGAGGCCCCAGAGCACAGACATACTCCCCTCAAAAGTCATTTCCAGAATTTTCTTAAAAGTTAAAAAAAATGGAGTAGAAACAAGAGTTTAAAGATGATCTCTCAGAAGAGGAAGTAGAAAATAGAGAAATCAGAGGAAGCCAGTGCACGAGCCTGTCAGCCCCTTTCCTGAGCAATTGAGTCTATCACTAGTGCCACAGGTAGCATCAGACTACTGATTCCTTTGACTCTGAATATGGAATCAGTATCTGGAAGCATCCAGGATTTCAGTGCTAATGAGATTGTAAAGGCACCCCTTTCTGTCCCATAGCATGCAGAGGTCATTGATAGTTACCCAGGCCCTATTGTATTAAGCCTACCCAGTAAGCCCCTCATTTTATATGTACACATATATGTATTCTATTGGTCCTGCTTCTCCAGAGAACCCTGCCTAATAAGAACTTTGGTACCAGGAGTAGTGTCTAGATACAGGAAGTCAGTTAGTAAGGGTAAGCCTTATATGTTATCCCCAGCTCTTTTTGTCACTCTAGATTTTTGAATCCTGATTTAGTGACACAAGAAAGACATGCCAACCAAGACCAAGGCATCCAGCTGCCACGTCTCCCGGGAAATGATGGATTGGATCTTCTTCAACTATGAGCTCAAATGAACCATTTCTGCCAGGAGTTCACGGGGAGGAGAAAAATAAACAATGCATAAAGTAACTTCAAAGAAAAAAAATCACCTTTGAAATCCAGAACAAGAAAGACAAGATTAAATTGTTAGATTATTATATAGCATTCACATACACACGACTACATATCCACAAAGACATACATAATTGTGCTTATTGATCTTCTTGGCTATTTTGCTCTGCTTGAAGTCTCAGAGATGTATTAACGAACGATTTACCACTTAGGGGTATGTGCAGCCACAACTGTAGGAGCACAAATCAACCTGCCACTAAATAAGTTTCAAGGAAACATAAAGGTTGTGCCTTTTTACCAAATTGCAAGATTTGATTTTTTTTTCATCAGGAGGTCTCTAAATTACTCCCCAGTCCATCCTGATTCCTTATTAAGTAGTATAAGAACCGGCTACCAAAGACCCGCACTGTGATGACGACTTGCTCAGGTTAGAAAACTGAACTGAAACATGCTACAGAATTTGCGCTCATTCTAGACACATTCCAACTTTCAACTCAAATCTGTGATTTGGTTGTAGAAACTGTAGGATGGTCATGCAGTTTGTGGAGTGCAATGCACACCTAAGCCTGAATGTTAAGCAGGCTCTAGCCAGGACTTGAAGGGCTTAAGGCAGGCCTATCAAGGACAAGACCTCCTGCCATGCCCTCCCTTTGCAATGTGTGTTCCACGGGGTCTCCTCCTCATGTTCTTAAGGGAGCGCAGCAATGCCAAGTGAATATAATTCCACATGGGCTGCAGCCTGTCGGTGTCATTACAGACATGAGTTAACGTCCGTCAGGAACATGTTGTCATGGAATTTGCCTTCTAGATGGACAAGTCAGCGTTTAGATGGAAACGTCAGGAAAATCCGATAGGGTGAGGAAAGAAAGCTTCACAGCTTTTAGAGCACCTGGGAGGCATCCTTTCAGTGACACTTGCAGCCTGAGACGAGCAACTCAACTGCTCTTGGGATCCCTTGCTTGCATACAAAATAAGAAAAGTTTTAACTGGCCTGGCAGTGGTGGTGCACACCTTCAATCCCGGCACTTGGAAGGCAGAGGCAGGTGGCTGTCTGTGAATTTGAGGCCAACCTGGTCTACAGAGAGAGTTCCAGGACAAGATAGCCAGGGTTGCTCAGAGAAACCCTGTCTTAAAAAACAAATGAACAACAACAACAACAAAATGCTAACTGTTGCAGGTATCTATTTATAGTACATCATCATTATTATTATTATTATTATTGTAGTCCATATGCCTCATAGCAAGTCTTTGCTTAGTCTGAAGAGAGTAGAATAATAGTCAATTTCTTAAATCAGAATTGTGTGAAGAATTCTCGGTAAAATGAAAGAGTGTAAGAACACTACTCAGCGGCTATTGAGTGGGTGCCATCGGTTCCCCTCCTCCTGAGCAACAATCTACTAGACTCTGTGTGAAGGGTTCTGTCATCTCTGTGGCTGTTGCTGTCTGTAACTATAAAAGGAGGAGTTTGGTTTGTTTCTATTTGTTTCCCGTGGAGAATATGTACCTTACGTCTAGTGAGCATTTAATAACTGTTAAATTGGTTCTGTAATAGTGTAAGGCTTCTGTATGGGGAACTTGAATACAACACTGGGGACAACTTGGAGAAGCACAGATTTCACTCTTGTGCTCTTGGGCGCCACGTGAAATCCAATAAAACCCACGGCTGCAATGTCAGGCTTCTCTGAATGGATGGTGCTGGAGGAAGAAAATACAATTGCTAACATGCACGTAAGATCCCTTGCCCCAGCTTGCAGATTTGTTTTCTGGGTGGACTCTGAGGATAGTGGAATCTCTCTCCAGTGAGTATCCAGCCAGGAAAACTGTGTATGTTAGACTTGTCTTTGGCATTGACCTCTGGACTAACAGTGGTTTCATAAAATCTTTCAATTCACTGAGGGTATAATTCTGAAACAACAAAACGTATTTTATTCTTTCCATTCCATAGCCTGCCCCCAATATATTTTGTTTGCCTTGTTTTTGTTCTTGTACTTGAGGGTGGATAATTTTTCTCTAGAGCTCAGAGGATGAACACTACTGACCTAAAACTCACAGAAGACAGACGTGGCCAGCCTGATAGTTCAAGTCCATTGCTCTGAAGGTTTTAGATTCTATTACATGCTGTCACAGGGTGTTCTGTGGGGGCAAACACATCTGCAGAGGCATCAGTGTTGTTCTAGAAATGGAGAAGTTACCAAGAGAGCTGAAAACAGAAGGGAATGACATTGGAGCAGAACACTGAGGGTCCAAGATGTTGATTATCTTTAAGAGCTCACTGCATTCAGGACACGGCAAACAACCTAGTTCTGTGTTGTTTCAGAAAATAAATAAATGTTTTGCTTTCAGAAGGAAGGTTGGTCAGAATATTTAACTATTGAAATGCCAGCAATACTGACCGGTAAATGTGGATACTGCTCACTGAAATGGGCAACAACTCTAAGAAAATCAGAATAATCATATTGTGCTAGCCTCCTTTCAACAATAGTCATTGCAAAAGTTACTGAAAATATAAAAGGAACCTCAGATGCAGAATCAAACTAAAGTCCATTTTACTTTATGCAATAAAAAGTTCAAAACTAACCTCATTAGAGTACCTCTCCAAGCAGTGTCCCCCGTGACTGGTCTTTACTATAGCGAGACACTTGATGTATGTTTATGACCTCTGCTTTTTATTTTCACTTCTCTGATAGTCTATTTTTATTTTCAATTACATTTGTTTTAATTGATAAGACGAAATAAAAATGTAAGCATGAACGGGGGAGGGGGTACTCTGTCATGTTTCAGTGCTTGGATACACTTGTATCCTTTCGTGATACACCCCTGAGTGGTGTTTCCCGATCTGCTTTTAGCATTGGGAGACATCTCTCCATTCTAGTTCCCACCAACGGTGTGCATGGATTCCATTCTGGTTTGCTTCTGTTGCTGTGATCAGACTTGAAGAGGAGAGGATGTTTTTTTCAGCTTACAAGTTATAGCCCATCAATGAGGGAGGCTGAGGCAGGAACTGTGGCAGGGACCATAGAGGGATGCTGCTTACTTGTCTGCTCTCCATGGCTTGCCCAGCACCTTTCTTCTACAGCCCAGGACCACCTGCCCAATGGATTTATAAACAATAGGAGTGTATTTAATTCATGATTCTGGAGGCTGAGAGGTTCAAGAACATGACAACAGCATCTGGTGAGGGCCTCTGTGTTAGCTTCTAACATAACAGAAGGGCCAGCAGGTTCATGCAATAGCATGACTCATTAACCACCCTAAAAAGCCTTGTGTCTTCATACAGCAACAGTGACATTTAAAAGTCATCATGGGTGCTGAGGGAGCCTTTCAGACGACAGCAGGTGACTGTCAAGCTGTTCTGCATTAGCAGGTATGAAGTAGCTAACCCACTTCCCCGTCTTCTCAGGGGCAGCCAGTTCTCCAAATCTGGGCAGGTGCTGTAGGCATTCTCCAGGTGTCTGGTTGGTAACCCCTCCATAGGCATCGTGCTCTGCGCAGCTGCCTGATTCGCTCAAACCCTCATTCCACACCCCAGCCCTGCATCTCTCCTCATCGGGCATTCTCACTCTTACACCAGCCAGGCTCCTACCACCACTCTCACCTGCCAGTCTCTAAACCACAACCGTCTCACACTCCTCCCAGGTGCCCTGGTGCTCACTTCTCCTCCTGGCTGATGTGATCCTTTTTAAACTTTTTTTTTGAGATAGGGTCTCACTAAGTAACTCTGGCTGTCCTGGAACTAGCTCTTGTAGAGCAGGCTGGCCTTGAACTCACAGAGATCCCCCTGCCTCTGCCTAATGAGTGTTGGGATTAAAGGCCTGCGCCATGTGGTGTGCCAGATGATATGATCTTCTTTCCGGGTTATTCAGGGCTTCCTTTACATGAAGATTACTTTCCACTAGAGTAGCACTTGCGACCAACGCACTGTTTTTGATCCCTTTTCCCATCTTAATTCAGAACGCTCATCACTACCTAACACATTCCCACTTGTTGACAGACGTCTTTATACTGCCACTAGACTATAGGCAGTCCCAGAAAGTCATAAGTCTGAAGGTCACTCACTTCTATGGCCACTTAATATTTGGCTCTACTTTACACTGTTTCTGCTGTGAGAAGAATGTTTTTATGTCCTTTCTTATTTCCCATTGATCTCTACTATCAGTATTTTTTTTCATGGAGAAAAGTGACCACAATATTAAATGTTAAATTTAAAATTTACCAAGGAAAGTAATATATACTCTGTGACAGTAAGCAATTAATTCTCCCACAGAGTTCACAAAAGAAATCAGTCACTCAGACAGTTGAATGTGACCACTACGGGCAGCATGTGTGCAGCTAGCCAGACTGCAGCACTGCATTTGCAGTGAACACAGTAGAACATGGAATGATCAGGTTTTTTGCTGTGTCCTGCAGCCAGTGTCTGGAAAGTCCTACAGATGCTCTAATGAATGTCTTCCACTAGATTTCACTCTTTCTGAGGCAGGGGAATTCTTTGGAGGAGAATATACGAGAACATATCATAGTGTTAGCATTTGTTTTTCTTCTTAAGACATACTGAACAGGGGCTGGAGAGATAACTCAGCAGGTGAGAGCACTAGCTGCTCTCCCGGGATTCAATTCCTAACACACACAGGATAGCTCACAACCATTGTTAATTTGATTTCCAGGGGTTCCAACGCCCTCTTCTGACCTCCATAGGCACTGGGCACATGACACACAGACATACAAGGATAGAAAACAGTGACACAGAAAACAAAAATAAGTAAATCTTGGGGGGGGGAGTGCTAAGTAGATCAGGACTGACAGATCCTGGAATCTAAGGCTGAAATGATCATTTCTGTGTTTCCTTAACGTCTCCACCGCCTTTCATCGCCAGCAAGTCCTCACAGCCAGCCCTGTGCTCCCTCCTCTTGGCCAGGAGTCTGTACGATGTTAAGCACTCTCTCCATGCTGGTGAACTGTGTTGCCCCAGTCAGGGTTATTGATTTCCCATCATTCCTAGAGGCCACATGATGCATTTCCACTAGTGCAAACACTTTTAAGGCTGGCTTTCATTTTGTCCTTCCTCACATCCGTCTGCCAGGGCAGGGCATCTGTTTGTTTCTATTTCGGAGCTTAAAGGAATGATGCTTTCGGGGTCTGATCTACCGAAGCTTGTTTGGAAAAACCTACTGCTCTCTCACTGGAGCCTGGAGGCAAGTTCTCTTAAAAGTAATAGACTGTAGTTAACTTTTCAGACCTACTCCAGACTCAGATTCTTTTCTTAGAGCTAGTAAACTAACAACACATTGATGTATGCTGTCTTTAGAATTAGCTGGGGGATTGTGGACTTCTGAGAGTAAGTAAAATAAAATGATGAAGGAAAACAATTAAACACACTACAAACACACTCTTGTGATTAACCGTCTTTCTAGTCCTTGGATATTTGGAAGTAAATAAAAATATGTTAAAAAGTCACATTCCAGGCTGCAGTTTAGAGCAATATCAGCACTTGCAGAGGACCAGGGTTTGGTTCCCAGCACCCACGTGGCAGCTCACAACTATTTGTAACTCCAGTTCCAGGGAATCCTGTCTTCTTTTCACCTCCATAGGTGGTAGGCACACATGTAATACACATCTATCCATTAACCCATGCACATAAAAGAAAATGGATCAGTCTTAAACAGAAAAGAGGAGGTCTTATTCCTTAAAACATTTCAGGGAAGAGTATAAACATTATCTAGATTTGTTTTATAGATGAGTGAGGTCTGCTGTGTCCACTATGAGCTGATAAGGAGTTGACAAGTTGAAGGGGGTTTCTCCTTCAACCAGAAGCCAAGAAATTGACCCCCACCCCCAAATTAAATAGTTTAAATAGCTCATAAGGTTATAGAACATTTTTCATTAAGAAAATAAAACAGTAATAATGCATTTATGTAATTATTCTTTAACAGTAAAACTTGGGCATCAGATATCAGGGTAAAGACACTGAATGATCAGAGAAGCGACAAAGAAGTGACCAGTAACCTCCTCTCCTCTCTCTCTCTTATTCCTCCATCCAAAACACAGCCAAGACCCTCTCTAAGCCCTGTTCTACTACTTCCCATCTCTCCTGTCCTCGGTCCTCTAAAACCTCTATGGTTAATTTCGGTGAGCTAGTAGCTAGCTCATTCTCTGATTCCAAGTAAATTTTGTTGTCAGTTTTGGGAACATCAGAATGCAGTCAAAATATCACAAAACAGAGTAACTATGAAGAGAAAATACGAATGTGACATGAGGAAAGGGTGGATGTCAGAGGAAAGCTGAGAGGCAGCCTTTAGCCACAGCTGTCCTCAGCATCTCTCAGAGCCTCCAGCCACAGCTGTCCTCAGTATCCCTCAGGCTTACTGCAGAGCACCTCTCAAGTTCTAGCTTGCCTCAGCTCACCTGCATGCCCCCCACTGTGGCACTTTAATTTCTGGCTCTCTAACATGTTTTGACAAATCTCATAACTTCTTTCTTTTACATGGTGACAAGAAGGGTCATCTCAAACTTGTCCTTGACTAATTCTTCAAACCTCCTCAGCATTTATATTTGACATCTTCCATAGAAGTCAGGGTTCTCTGGAGGGAAGAACTGATAGGATGATATATATGTGTGTCTGTGTGTGTGTGTGTGTGTGTGTTTTAAAATGGAGGTTAAGAGAGCGGCTTACAGGCTGGGGTCAGACTAGTCTACCAATGACTGACTCCTGACAGAAAGTCTAAGAATTCAATAGTTGTTCAGTCCGTGAAGTCATGTCTTAGTTAGGGTTTTTATTGCTGTGAAGAGACAACATGACCACAGCAACTCTTAGAAAGGAAAATATTTAACTGGGGCTGGCTTACAGTTCAGAGATTTAGTTCATTATCATCATGAAGGGAAGCATGGCAGCATCTAAGCAAATGTGATGCTGGAGAAGGAGCTGAGAGTTCTTACATCTTGACTCACAGGCAACAGGAAGTGGTCTGAGATACTGGGTGTGACTTGAGCAGATATGAGACCTCAAAGCCTGCCTCCACAGTGACACACTTCCTCCAACAAGACCAAACCTACTCTAACAAGGCCACACCTAATAATATCAGTCCTTTTGGTGGCCATTTTCTTTCAAAGCACCATGGTTTGGATGTCTCCACTGGTCTTCAGTCTACCTTGGAATCCTGAGGAACCAGTGAAGGAATGCCTTCGCAGAAGGATAGATGAACTTGCCAGTGAAGCTGAGGGCAAGCAGCCAAAAAGCATGTCCTTTTCTGTGGGCTGCCACCAGACAGTGTGACTCAGACTTAAGGATCTTCCCACCTCAGAGGATCCAGATTCAGGGTGGATCGTCCCACCTCAAAACTCAGCACGTAGACAGCACCACCTGCCAAAATAAAGACAAAGACCTCATCCATCAAAGCCCTTAGCTCTGGGGAAATCTCTAAATATTCTAACCTTGCTTTTAGGCTTCTGTAGTCCCGCTTCTGTCTGACTGTCTTTGCTAACTGAATATGTCAACCCAGGACATGGCTTTTGTACTTATAAATCACCCTAAGAAAGGCTCGGGGCTATACTGGGATCCCCAGCACCCAATGTAGTCTCTGGCCAACTAATAAAGACCTTCTGTTAATTAAAAAAAAAAAAGAAAAGAAAATGCCCCCAGAGGTATGCCCAGCTGCTTGGGTTTTAGTTGATTTCAAATGATCAAGTTGACACCTTGCTCACCTATCACATCCACTCTAACTATGTACTTTTGTCTTTTCTTTGTTTCCTTTGCAAGTAGCTTAAGCTTTGTGTAATATTCCCATGGTCTCTTTCTTATACCTGGATAATAAAGACAAAACAAACAACCATTTTTTCCCCAGTAACTAGTGTTGCAGGATGTTCACTGTGTTGTTTATCTAAATCCAGCCCATGCTTCTTCCAGGAAATGCAGAAGGGATCTCTGTGCCTGTTCAGCTTTCAGAGCACATCATTCATCATTTTAACAAAACACTTGAGTTCTTCGTAGATGCTGCGCCGAGTTCATGCGCTGAGGATGGAGCAGTTATAAAAACTGGGAAAAGTCATCTTGCTCCCTGGAGCTTACATTTTAGCGGGGACGATGGGCATGGCAAATAAATAAGCAGAGCCTGCTGTATAACAAGGCTTCTGAGAATTAATTCAGGCAAGTGCTACTATGGCAACTTTGCCAATCAGAAGCAAAGGATTGTTGGGGAAAAATCAGGCTCTCTAGATTCTTAATAAATAACAGAAATATCACCCAGTGCCTAAGAACAATTCTTCAGGCCACCTCTGCTCACTGCCATCTGAAATCCTGTTGCTAGGACACTGGTAAGCTTAGGAAAGCTAAGGATACTTGGCAAGCAGGGATTTTTTTTTACTGGAATGATGTTGATAGCTATATTTTGAATTCAGTTCTGAAATATGCATGAATAGAGATTAGCTGGGAAAAAAACGTGTCTGTAAAGTTGACTTTGAAGTCATCTGAAGCTTGATAATCTAGTGCTATAAAAAGAGGATAAATAAACTATTAAATGGAGAATGAGTCGACAATTTATGGGAACATTTTAGAATCTATTGTCAATTCTAACATGACATGTCAGCTGCAGTCGTGAATGAACTCACCTCACTCTGATTACTGCCCATGGCCCACACAAGACTGGGACCGTCAGCCTTCTGTCATGTATGTGCAACAAACACACAAAGCCTCACTCCTTCCTATGGCTCCCTGTTCAAGTAATGGTTCCTTGGAAAAAGGTGTCATTCTCTTTAGTGCTGTAGTCACTGATAAGTTGCCCATGCTCTGATGGCTACCCTCCCCCTTGAGATTACATAAGCAACCAAAGTTAAAATTACTGGGTTACAAAAACAGCTATTGATGTAGGAGGAGTACTTATTAGAAAGAAAGGCTTTGGTGGGAGGAGAATGTGAGGGGAGTAATGATCAAAACTCACTATATATGTGGAGAAAAATGTCAAATAGGAAGTAGAGACTTCTGTGGTTTCTAATTTAAAAGGTTATCAATTTTTCAGTAAAATTTGTTCTTTCCCTTAATTACCTCAAAAACCAATTGATCAAGTGTTAACCCAGGAAATAGAACTTCTCTTTTACTCTGGCTTTAGTTTCTTGGGATAAAATAATAACTCTTATTAGATTTTTCGGATCAATTTCTTACCTAAAGAGAAATGAGAACTCATCATTTCACCACCAGGGAACTCAAAACCAAGCCTGAGTTCCCCTGAAGGACACCCAGATCGCCTCCTTGACAGACACTGAGGCTCAACGAGGAAGCACTGAGAAATGATGACCCCAGCACGTCCCCAAACCATACTGTCTATATGTGCCCTAAAATCCTGCCAAAATATAGTGTGTGAATACCAGGGGTCAGGGACTGATTTTCACTACCCCAGACCGAAGTAGACAATAGTAAGTAAGAAAATTAGATAAATGTAATGGTATTGCTTATTTATTTTATGTGGAAAATGTGCTCATCTGAATGAACACTAACCACTCCTCATGTAGGAACAGATGAGAAGTTGGAGACGTCTCCGTGCAATGTACAACATCACGAGCTGTGGAGAACTGGAACAGCTTGATACTGTGTGTCTAACTCTCTCGTCACTGATGGAGCTCTGCAGTTGTTTCTATCTTTAATAGCAGAGAGCAATACCAAGGCCCCAATTCATACACATTGATAGCAATTCTCTAAGAATAAAATAAATGAACATTTCATAATATGCCATTCCAGGAGGATGAGCTTGACTATCCTAGGCTTGCTAGCTGAATATGTTTTACTTGGTCATTCTCCTCACACTTTACATCTTTAGGTCAAAATATGTTATCAACAGTCACTCAGCAAGTGAGCAAGCCATGACTCATAACACCTCTATACAACGTATCTATAAACTTGGCCATGCATTCATGGTGCCAAAGCTATGACAGCCCCAGTGTTTGCTATCAGTCATTCATCTGGTCTTGCCCCACGCACTGGCATCTTGTTAGAAGGCACCAATCCCCAGGGAAGTTGTTTATGGAAAAAGAGTTACAGCTGGTCTTGTTCACTTTAGGGTGAGATACTTATAATTATACGCACCCAAAGAGGCAAGGTAGGTGCATCCCTTCATGCACTGGTTCCTAGTGGGAATTAGCTGATGATCATGGCTAATTCTCAGGCAAGGCACACGGAGCTGGTTAAAAATGCCAGCACTGAAATTAAACTAAGACCATGCTGCTTTTCTGTCAGTAGAGAAAGTCCAAATGAACAGGAAGTGTGCATTCCTTGGAGCTACAATGTCTAAGCTCTGCTGCAAAGCTTTGCTACATGGCTCCTGGGCCACTTGGATCTCTAGTGATTCAACATCCTGGAGTCAAGCTCTCTCATTCACATGTGAACACACACACACACACACACACACACACACACAAATACACACACCTCAATTATTTCTGGAAGTCATCACAGGGAAACTCGTGTTGTAAGAGAAACCAGAATGCACTTGTTTTTCCATCTTCTGATGAGGCCACTGTTAAAACACCTCTGGAAGAAATGTCCCTCCTTTACTCCCTATCTGAATGGCCTCTGGACCTTTCCTCTGACCTAACTATAGTCAGAGGCATCAGGGTAACAACTGTCATGCAATGAATGGGGACGGATAGGAAAAGATGGCATCTTTCTTTCTTTCTTTCTTTCTTTCTTTCTTTCTTTCTTTCTTTCTTTCTTTCTCTCTTTCTTTTTTATCATAGTTGGCATGGAACAACCATCAGTTTCCTCTGCTTGTCTCTCAGTATAAAACTAACTGTGAAGTATGCTAGAAACCTAACACTCCTATTGACCGTTTCTATGTTTTGTCCTCTGCACCTGTCACTATGCAGGTTGCTGCCTAAGCATTATGTCATGCTCCCACGGAGGATGTGAGGTTGACAGGTTCAACACTGATTTATAGATGAAGTGACTGAAACCTGTGGAGACAAAAAACACCCTCTTCTCTCCCCTTTGCTCTTTGTTTTAAAGACCTGTGATTCCACAAACTTCAGATATCAATTTTCAGTAAAATAAGCTCAAAATGGTTTATCAATGACTATTTTTGCCATTCCTGTGATAGCCGGGGTAGACCAGATGTATGTTGACTCAAAATAATGAGTCTTAAGAGGTATGGAAGTAAGAATTGAAATACAAAACTGAATAGAGTAGAGAGAAAATGGACCCAGGAAATCTGATCGAGTAAAAGTTTTTGAAACAAAAAAGCATGGTTCGTACAACAAATGAACCAAAAGGGTGAATTGGGAGATGCCGTGGATGAGACGTGATGCCCCCTGCTTATTCTCTTTTGAAGGCTGTCTTATAGCTACTTTTCCTACACGCACCACACTCACGCATGCGCACTAAGCCCTCTTTGTTTTAACATGAAGCCATCTTCCTGGTAAGTACAGCAGCCCTCCTCTCTTATTATTGCCCCCACTCCCTATTTCCTTAACTCATCTTTCTAGTTCTGGGAAGAGTTGGGAAATAAATGAGAAGCTATTTTTTAGTGAATGAGGTTTTGACCACATTCCAAAAGAAATCTCCAGAGATTGCTTTTAAACTAAAAGCAATTTCACACCAGCAGAAAACTTGAGTTTCATGTAAGAAAGTCTAAATGGGAGAAGTCGGAAAATGCTTCTGACCAAGAATCTTGTTCAAAAGCAGTGGTCCAGTTACTACCAAGAAGTGTTCTCTGTCTGCAATAAGGAAATAAGAAGACAATTTCTTTAATGATATTGTCATTCATGGAGGGCAAGTAAAGCTACTCTCTTCTTCACTTCATTTTCAGACATAGCTATTATCAGTCACCGTTCAAGGCTAGGTCCTTTGTAGTAGTATTTATGTACTATGGAGAGAACAAATATACTAGTGTGGGGAGCAAATGCTATATCCAACCGAAGCAACAGTTTACAGATAGAGTCTCCACTCCATTTTCTACTAATAATTTTGTGCAATATATTCCAAGTCCATTTAACAGTATCCATTTATTTCTGGAACCCCCTAAATCATGTGACTATTTGCTACTAATGACTGAAAAACGCAGAGAGGCAAGGCGGATAGATTTGCTCACAAGTAGACCGGATGATGCTGTACCATTTCATTTTTTTCTTGTATATGTATTTCCTATCAGCAGCTTGAGATGGCCCACTGATCTAGTGACTATTAGATTCTGAAAACTATGGCTCTTCCATGTCCTCCTCCTCGTGGCTCACTCTCTCCATGGAAACTCCTAAGGGACAAGACACCTTCCTAGCATACCTGTGTCAGATGTTTGGAGTGAAGTTAACAATTTCTTGTTGACTCAGTGGACTGAAATCTCAAATTAACATTTCGTTCATGTTTTCATATTCGTGTTGGTTAAAAACATTAACTAAATGTTGTTCTTACCTTCAGTGATCACCTAATTATTAAAAGTGAAAGTGTGCCTTTTAATGTCCATGGATCCATCTCAATTATTCTTTTCTATTTAGGGTGTTCTTCTTTCATGGGCTAATTTTGATTTTTAATTTGCTGCTTTAAAGTCTGAGACCACATGTGGCTGCCGACAGAATCCTCATGGCATCAGCTTCTCTTCCCTCTGAGGAAGGAATGCCCTGTGCAATTTGGCCTCCACTAGAAATGACCAATGGCAATCTTGAGGTTCTCACTGCTGATCTCGCACATCGGGTCCTCTATCTTTTGGCTCAAATTCATCTCAACAACAAATGAACAGACTAGAGTCCTTTGGCGTTTGAGCATTCTGCTCAGTTTCTAGAGAAGAACTTAGTTAAATACCTTGGTGGAACTTGGTTATTTTGTCTTCTTACATAAGACGTGATATTATAGGGTTCATAATTTTGAAAATAGCAGGATAAAATATCACAAATTTATTTTGCCCAAGGCAGTTACTTCCTTTGTCTAAAAATGTAAGCATCGAAATACAGTGGAGACAAACAGGAGAGACATAGACGTAGATCATTTCCATACCAGCTTCTACTTACCAGATTAAAAAAAAAACCAATAACTGGAGTAATGACTTAATTTTTACTTTGAAGGCATACTAATACTCATGTATATAAAACAATAATTTTCAAGTGAAATAGATATATCCAGCAGACAGCTGAATTTAATGACTTTAAACCAAATGCTTAGAGAAAGTCAGTTCAGGGTGTCTTGTTGCTTGAGAATGAAGCAAAGCAGATCAGAGACACACTTTCCTCTTGACTTTCCAACAGGACTGGGAATTCCCACACTTCATGGGAGATGTTGACGTGAATCTCCCCGGGCTGCACACCCCTCACATGCAATTCAAGATTCCCTTCTTCCAGAAGATCTTCAAGGAGGAGTACCGCATCCACATAACAGGTATGTTGTAGGACTTTCAACACCACTTGACTGTTTATGGTTCCTGTACAAAGTGAACCACTGATGAGAGCCATGAATTGAATAATCTTTTATGCACTTAGCAATGCAAGATGGCTCCAGGTGAGTCGGTGACTCAATGTCATCCATCTGGGCTATAGACTCATGGTGGCTTTGTCAAGTGAGATGCTAACATCTAACAAGCATGGTGGAATGAATGGAATGGGGACAATAATTTTTATTAAAAGGTTTACCTGTTTCTTATCTGTTTTGAACAGCTTACCTCAAACACACTGCAACAGCAGTAACTAGTAGAGGACTGGACTTAGAGTCAAGGAGCCCATGGCAATGCAGTTCCTAGTTGGGTAGCCACTGCAGGGTTTGGCCTAGCATTGTGGTGTGTGGTAACCAAAAGGTGGGACACAAACTATTTGATAGAGAGTTATTCCCACCATCCTTCATGGGCGACTCCACGCTGATCACATACACGCTGGACTTTGTTTACATGGTTATCAATGTATATTTTCAACACCAATACATCCTGTGATTCTGCATTTACTGCACAGGGGATGACAATGTGGTCTTGGATCTTCAGTCAGTCTGCATGCCTTTAAAGAATCAGGCTGCGGACTATTTGATTTCATGGAACCGACTTCTGTGTCCTAGCCCAAGTTTATCTCAAGAGATTCTTTTGTGAGTCTCTAGATTATTTTTCTTTCCAATTTTTCATGCTTCTGAAATGAATAACATCTCAGCCATTCTCATCCCTAAAAGATATCCTGGAGATACGTTTTGTGCCTTCTCTATCTTTTTTTTTTTTAAACAAAAAGCAGACAGCTGAATGATTGTGGATAAAGGGTAGCATTCAGTTCTAAGCTGTTAGGATGCAGGGTATGAATGTGTGTGCTTTAAGGACAATGGCCTCAGATCCCACACCTGTTATAATGAAAACTGCCGAAGAAATCTGTGCATACACTACCGTCTGTGCTGCTGGATAAAAATAGCCCAAGCACAGAAAACATTAACATCTGAGCACTGGAAAACTGTCTGCTTCCCAGCCAGGAAGCTGTGCTTTTGCCCTGCGCATGAGATGGCCTTCCTGAGTTTGAGAATGAGCTCATGCATAGGGAAGATGCATCATGTTTTTCCCCCTGCTCACAGTGACCGAGGTTCATCTATGAAATTCGCTGGGTAAATCAATCAATTTGAGTTCAGGTCACAGAGTGTGGTTTCAGCGTCCCCACTTAATCTCTGCAGCATGCTATCCTCTTGGACTTCTAAAATAGCCATCATGCACATGGCATCACCGTATCCCTCTGGGTGGCTTTGCCTGGACCATCTGTTTCTCACTACCAGCTCTTGTCTCAGGCAACCCCTGCACAAAGATCATCCCTGACGATCAAAATGCCCATCAAAAAGTATATTACTTAAACATACATTGGGTTATGGGAAAATGAATATAGAATATAATTGGTGAACAAATCAGTTTTTTAAAAAACGTACTGTTGAAAACAACTGAGGTCAGGGCAATTTTACATGGCTTTGTTGTAAACAACATCAATTATAGAAGCAGCAGATTCAGGGTTGGCCGTATCCACTGTTTGTGCAACCCGGGGATGTTTTATTTAGAAAGATGAACAAAATTCACACTTAAAAATTGTACACAATGTCTCGGAAAGGCCATGTCCTTGCGGGATTGCTGAAGCTACAGTGTCATTAGCTATGAACCAAAGAGACTCTGTGCACTGTGGTAAACAGATTCAGCGCCTCAAACCTGGTGTTATGAACTAGAAGCTGAAAAAAAATGAATAAAGACACATTAATAAAGTTTCCCGAAAAGGGAATGTAATATGATTAAGGCTTTTCGTAACGATTGCTAAGAGTCATAGAGCTGAGCAACCGATGTGGCTGAGGTGATGGAATGAAGAGAAAAACAAACAAAAGAGAGAGACAAATGGAAAAGCTGCCGTCAGACAGACCAGGCTCTCTGGTGGGGGCAGCTGCAGCTCCTTGGAAGCATCATGTTTTTATTGAGAGTTAACCAGGGAGACAAAGTTACCACTGTATACAGCTAAATCAAGGAGATGAGGTGTATGGCATACAGCTGGATTGAGGAGACAGGTTTATCTAATCCCGGTAGGAGAAGTCTCTATTGGGGAGTTGACTTCAGGTCTTAAATATCCAGGAGATGGGGAGCTACTCAGGACATTTTCTGCACGTACTGTCAACATTCCCACTTGGACCAGGAGGGAAGGCTTTCCCAGTTCCCTGGGAAGGCTTTTGATTTCCATGAGTCTAAGGCAATAAGATCCTTGACATGGCCATGCTCGGATCCTTGCCATGGCCATGCTCTTGTCAACAACATACATTCACTCAGGACTTCAGGCACTCAGGGCTTTCTCCTGCCCCCACACTAGTTGATTGGCAAGTTATTAGAGAGATGTTATAAATATATGGATAATGGGCTCCAGCCCCATCAGTTCCTGAGCAGCTCTGGCACAGTGGGTCTGGAGGAGAGCTGGGAATGAGACTTAGAAAAAGACTTCTTTGGGGAGCAATATGGATAAGTGAGTACTGCTCCTTTCTGACTGGACTGTCACAGCTGAGGTCAGGAGGGCTGACTCTATTGCAAAGCCCTTTGAGGATTCTGGTGGCTGAATTAAAAGGGCCTTGAGGTCAAAGGCTGCACTGTAAGCAGATTAGCACAGTTGTTCCTTGTATTTCCCACTTGCTCTGTGTGGCCATATCTAGAACTAGAATTCTCTGGGAAAATGGCTACAGGTTTGGAGCAAAGCCAAACCTTGCTGTCTTCATGTTTGCTGATAACTGACTGATAAGGTTGCTGCGACAGAGGAGCAGCTAGTCTCTGGGGAAGTAGTTTTTGCCGTATCGCAGTTTGCAAGACGACTATTTCTAGGAGTAACCTGGATCAGATTTCGAAAATATTGTGCTCCACAGCATGTTTTAACACTGTCTCCATAGTCTGAAAATCCCATCTCAGGCTGCAGATGTTACCTTGTTGAGCAGCCCTTCTGCCGTGCACAGGTTAAGAGAGACTTGAACGTTTTTCTTCCTGAGTTTATATTGTATTAACTTACATTACCACTGGAGCAATCGATAGAGCTGCACTCTAACCACTAGTGGATCTCACACAAAATATGCTCGAGCCTTCTGGAAAAAAATGATAAATCCATTGGCCACATAGCAGAATTTATGTGCTTGAAGGTTGAGGCAGAACACAGGATCTGTACTACCACAAACACAAGTCGAACCTGGGCAGGCAGGCTGAGGACCCTACTCAAAGAGATGCTGCTGCAGAATGCTGTTTGTAGGTAGAGTGTCTTGTATCTTAGCCAAGAAGGAAGCTGTGTGCTTGGATAGCAAGATTATAGGAGTGGGGCCTCCTAAGCCCTTTGGAGCCCAGATGATTAAAATAGGAGCCAGTTCCAGATGTTGAGTTACAGGATTTTCTTGGTTTGGTGTTTGCTTTGGTTTGATTTTTTTTTATGCCCTGTTTCTTAATTTTGACATAAAAATGCTTGCTTTCATTTTGTTAGAAGGTACTGGACTTTAAAAAAGCAGACTAATTTTTAAGGACCCTGGAGAGTTTTACAAAGTTGGACTGCAGTGGTTTGAATTAGAAGTGAGCCCTTATAGTCTGATATTTGAATACTTGGTCCCATTGTGTGGCACTCTTTGGAAAGATTTAAGAGATGTGGCCATGTTGGAGAAAGTATGTCACTGGGGGAGGGCTTACGAGTATATAACTTCACTGTAACTCCAGTTCACTGTCTACTTCATGCTTGCTCTTTAAGATGTAACCTTTCAGTTTCCTGTTCCTGTTGCCATGTCTGCTACTTAATGCCATGTTTACCCACCAGGATGGACTCTTATTTTTCTGAACTGTAAGCCAAAATAAACTCTTCCATAAGATGCTTTTAGTCATAATGTTTTATCAGAGACATGTAAAGTAACTGCCCTGGATAGTTTTTATGTCAGTAGGCATAAGCTAGAATCTCTTCAGAAGCGGGAACTTCATTTAAAGAATGCATCTGTAAGACTGGGATGCAGGAAGCCTGTAGAGCATTTTCTTAATCATTGATTGTCGTGGGAGGGCCTAGCCAGCCCGATGATGATAGGTCCACTCCTGGACTCGTGGTCCTACGTTCTATAAGAAAACTGGCAGGGTAAGCCAGTAAACATCACTACTTCATAGCTTCTGCATCGGCTCCTGCCTCTAGATTCCTGCCTTGTTTGAGTTCCTGCCATGACTACCATTGATGAACTGTGATATGGAAGACTAAGCAAAATAACCCTTTCCCCTCCAAGTTGCTTTTGGTCATTGTGTGTCATCACAATAATAGAAAGCCCGACTAAAACAGTGACTAATGCAGAAGTTGATGGCAGAGAAAGGAAACTGGGCTGTTGCTGTGAAGAACTTTTTTTTTCTGAGAACTATGGAAGACTTTGGACTAGAAAGGCAGTTGTATTCTGGAAGCCTGTGAGCAGGCTCAGTGATCCATCGTAATAGAAGCCTAGAAGAGAGTAGTTATAAGAACTATGTGGACTATGAAGGTCTAGCTAAAATATTTCAGATGGGAACAATATTAGCATCTGAGCTAGAGACCATTCCTGTGATCTGTCTGCTTTCTGTTCATGTCCCAAGAACTTGCCCAAAGCTAAATTAAAAGGCAATGGCCTGAGTTTTTTGGCAGGGGAAATCGCAAAACAACATGATGCTGAGTCTGTGGCAGGGTTGTTACTGATAATGTTCCTGCAAGTCTGAAGAGAAAAAAAAGAGCACGTGGGGTAGAAAGAAATACAAAATGTACAAACTGGAGAGGAAAAAGGCACCACGAAACAATGCTATAGCCAAGGAATGTTCTGGAAGAGAGACTGTAATTGTGGAGATTAACAGTTAAGGGAGGCTTCCTGTTCTTCTGAGGGATAAAAGAAAACCTGCCTTTTGGGTAGGACCCTACCCAGCTGAACTTTCATATTGTAAAAGGCCTATTTGCAGTTCCCTAAAGAGGAACTTTAAATGCAAGCTACCGCTTCTGCTGAGACTACAAATGCAAGCTGCTGCTGCTGGGACTGCAAATGCAAGTCATTGATGCTGGGACTGCAAATGCAAGCCACTGCTGCTGGGACTGCAAATGCAAGCCACTGCTGCTGGGACTGCAAATGCAAGCCACTGCAGCTGTTTCTGCAAATGCAAGCTGGCTGCTGCTGATGGGATTCAAGGTGGCAGGGTCCACCCAAGCTGGCATTCAGACTCAGTGGTGTCATACACATGATATTGGATTCAGTGGCATGAAGGATGCAGGAGTGGGGGGGTGTGGGTTCTTCTTCTGTGGTTTCAGAGAGCGGTGGAGTTCACACAGCTTATGGTGGGGAATTCCCGCAGGAAGGATTTGAGAGGCCATTGCATGAGTCTGTCAAAATGAAGCCTCTCAGGTTTCACTCTCGATTCCAAGATGTTACAGAGTCAGTAGTCATGAGACTTCTGCCAGGGAGAGCTGCTTAAAGGGAGTGGATCCAGTGCAAGAGAGGGGCATATGCTTCGGGCACCAAACTGCAGTGGCAGAGCCATTGAAGCCCTGATACTAAATGTGGAGCTGCAGGATTTGGTGTTTGCCCTGCTGGGATTTGGTCTTGCTTTGGTCCAGCATTTCTCAACTTTACCCCCATTCTTCCCTTTTGGGATGATATTGACTATTTTGTTCTATTATGTGTTGGAAGTATCCAATTTGCCTTTTGGTTTTCAAGAATTACAGTTAATAAATTACCTTATGTCTCAATAGACTTTTGACTTTTGAACAGCACTGAGACTGTGAGAGACCAAGGGGTTTTTGAAGTTGAACTAAGTGCATTTTGATTATGGTCTAGTACAGAGACTATGGGGACTGGAGATTGGAATGTAGTAGTTTGAGTGGCAAATGCTTCCCATAGGTTTGGCTATTTAAACACTTGGTTCCCAGTGGGTACTGTTTAGAAAGTTTAGGAGAGGTGGCCTTGCTATAAGAGCTATGTACTTGGCGGAGGTGGGAGGGGGTTGTCTGAGCATATATAGCCTCTCCCTACTTGCAGTTCACCCTCTGTGCTTCAAGCTTGCTGTCAAAGATGTGGCCTTTCAGGTTTCCACTCCTGGAGCCTGCAGCCATGCTTCCTAACTGGTATATTCATTCCCCTCTTAACCACAAGCAAAAATAAACTCAGTCTTCCATAAGCCATGTTTGGTCATAGTGTTGTATCACAGCAGCAGAAAAGTAACTAAGATGCACCATAGTTTGTGTTATGAGATAAGCGTGAGATCTGCAGGACAAGGGGTGAAAGGTTAGAGTTAAAAAAAAAATGATGTATTTGTGTCTCAGGTTAGTGAGAACATTGTGTTGATAGTGAACCTTGACTTTCAACTTGACACAACCTGGAAAATCACCTGGAACGAGAGACTTAAAGAAGAATTATTTAGACCATCTTGGCCCATAGGCATATCTTTAGGGCTGTTCTTGATTGCTGTTGATGTTGGAAGATCTAACCCACTGCGGGCAGCACCATTCCTTAGGCCTGACCTATAAAAGCAAGAGTGAAGAAAAGCAGGAAGATGTCATAAGCAGGCAGGAAGCATAGGCATGTTTGTTTCTCTGTCCTCTTGACTGTGACTGTGGTAGACCAACTGCCTTCTGCTCTTACCAGTGAGATTTCCCTCTAATGATGCATCATAACCTGGACTGTTGAGCCTGAATAAACCATACGCTGTGATCTGTCAAGATATTTTTATCATAGTGACAGAAATGAACTAGAACATTTATGTAACTATTAATAAAAGCTAATGAGCATAGTGCAAATTTCAGAGAAATGGGGTGGCCAAGAGAAAGCACATGGCAGATTCTTCCAAGAACTCAAAGCTACAAAATAGAACATCACTCAGTGTGGATGATGACTGGCATGCTTGCCTGTGTGGGTGACCATGGAGGAAGCCAGAGCCAGTAATGAGAAGGGACCTTGAGGACCATCTGTTGGGTTGTTTGCCTATGTTTGCTCAATGCTGGAAGAACCTGTGTGAGGATAGTTCAAGGTTTCCATAAAGCATCCATGACCCTACCCTGGGCCCACACTGTTGTATGTCTACATGCTAGGTAAGGCATTAAGTGTGTCCTGCAGCAATGGGCACAAAGGTCTTATACATGGACTCTAACTGTCAGTGTGGCTCTCATCTAGTTTCTTAGCCTTTTCAGGGCTGGGTTCTTGTCCATTCAGTGGGGATAGCAATGGAAACCATCACATCCCTGGTTCTAAGACTCAAACCCATGAGTAACTAGAAGGCACTGCAGACACTGTCTATCATGCGGTGTGTAGAGCATCCCCTTTACTGGTTTGTACTTGGCCTTTGCCCTTTTGTTCATCCAGGGTTTTTATTTCCCATTTAATCCCAACATCTGGCAGCCTGAGAGAGTTTTCTCACCATTTATTCTTTTCTGCTGCTGCTTCTAATCCCCAAGTTCCAAGAGAGTTTTCTTGCTGCCCTTTATCCAGCTACTCTAAATTTTCTGCTTTGGGCTCTAATCCCTGAGTTCCCAGGAAGAAGAGGCTAGGAATGGAAAATGCTGCCTCCTAAGGAAACACCCTTATGTAAAGGGTTTTCTGATGCTGATGAATTCCCATTGACATTTTAAAAGCATTTAGGATGGAAGTATTTTTAATGCTGATTCTAAGCTAGCTTTATTTATGCATGTCAAAAATAACTTGAATTATTGCATCTGTTTAGCTCATCTGGATCCCACTTGACAGATGGTTTGCTACAGTATGTATGAGCTTTCGTTTTATAAGCTGGGGTACTGCTTATAAAAATAATCATCTCTATCCAAGCATGTGTTAAAATACACTTTTTCTTGGAATTTTAAGTCAGCAACAAAAGGACAATGGTTAGTGTTTAAGTCACACTGATACGTTTACCCCAAGTCCATTGTTCTTAAAGGGAAAGCTAAAAGCACTATACGGTTCTATTATGTTGTTTCCCTTCACTATAACGCATGCATAGATGGATTTAAAAATGTGATGGCCACAATCTCCGGAGGCAAGAGGAGATGGCCTCCCAACTCAGTCTCCAGTCTCCTCCGAGTCCTATTAATGCCAGTCTCAGCGGAAGCGCTACCATCTGTCATCCCAGCCACACAAAAGAAGAGTCCCATTGGTGGCCATCATCTGAGTAAATTAGGAGGGGGTTGGGGGAAAAGCCGGAAGGAAGGCTTATGTAGCAGTAAGGAGAGAATTCACACTGTTGGCACAATGATGCCCACGGGAACCCTTTGGGCCAAAATGAAAACGCGGATGTGAACAAGCCTCTGTAGTATCTGTGTTCTATTTCGGTTTCCCAGGTGGTGTGGGGGCACAGGTGCTTCTCACTGGCAAGGAGAAGAAAAATAATGAGCAAAAGCCCTTTACTTTGTTTCCATCATTGTGTGATTTTAGCAAATGAGTGTCTAGAAATTTTTTTCTGAAGTAGCTCTGTGTCAGTTAGATGCTGGGAAGTGCTGAGGCGGGCAAGGCCACTCAGGAGGATAGTCTGTCTGAGACTTGTTATCGGGAAATATGATGCACCCTGAACGCGGTACACAAAGACCTCTTTCTACACTCTCAGGTGAGAATTTGCCCAGACCTCTCTAGAAGCAATTTCTATTTCAGTGCACTTTATAGGTAGGTCTAAGAGTTAACTACATTGCCTTCCATAGAAAGCGGGAATTCTTGTTATTGGTCTAAAATGTATGGTCATCCAAGGCCATGTTGTTTTTCCCCAGCGTCTAGTTTTTCCCAAGCTAGCCTTCTCTACTCAGCCAGGCATTTTGCTCCATGTATGTATATAACCATTTTGTTATACACCTCACATGTCCTTCAGCAATTATTTTCACAGCCAGAGGAACAACTTAAATATATTATTGATTATAATATTGAAAAATGAATACGTTTCTTCTCTGAACTTTTCACATTTTATCACTTCTAACAATCACCCAGAATTGATTACATCACTTAAGTGTACAATTGACTTAAAATACTCCAAAGTCATTCTTTATATTTTGGGAGCACATCAGTTTACAGTTTATAAGTTCATTCACAGATGTTTAAAGTTAACAATTAAAAAACCTAAGCTAGGATCTGGGAGACAGAAACATATACATGACTTTGTTCTTAAGCTCAGCAAAGCCATAGATGAATGGACAACAGATTTATCATAAATGTGCAGCCTCTATTTATTTCTGTTATTACAAAGTGATATCCCCAGTGCTTATAATATTGGATTGCTTGCTAAAAGGAGCAATGACAATAGAAGCACTTAGGACTTAAGTAGATATTTTACCAGCTCAAAATTACTATCCATTCACAAATTAGCAAACTCATACTCTGTTTACTAAATGGTGGCCTTGTGACCAAGGAATTCCATGCTTTTTACACATCCCTCAGTTACCTGGAAGAGACTTGGGGATGTGCTAACTTCATAAGCCTGGTTGTATTGTTCTGTCTGGTATTAAATAACTTTGAGCATGAACAAGACTACTGGTACAGTTTATTATTATTATTATTTTATCCAGAGCTCGTTCACTTCAAGGCCATGGCTTCTTACTGCCCCACAGTGGATGTTAAATGGCTGGCATCCATAATAGGTAACATGAATGCTACAAACACTTGCTCTCTATATCAGTCAGGTAGTACTGCCCACCAGGTAGGGAGATTCTACAGAATGCCAGCTGCATTGCAATGTCAACTGGCAACTCCAATGAGTTCATGATTAAAACTATTTTAGATATATAATCATGAAATGTTCATTATATGTTACAAAAATCAGTGCATTGTAGCTTCTTTTCTTCTGGAAAAAAAGCAGTATTTCCCCCCAATTATTGTCAATTTGTATCTTAAATGAGGGTGATAGTTAACGATGACTTCTTTAAAATTACATATCCAACAATTCCATAAACTCCCGCAAAGTAAAAAAGATAAAAATTTTTATTGTAGTATCACTTTTGACAATCAATAAGATTCATTAAAATGACAAAACACAAGGAAGAGGTAACCCCGCCAGCATCATGTGGTGATTTCTCATTAAAGCAGACAGCAAGCTATTTCAACAGGAGATTAATAGAAATAATGTATGGATTCTGCCCTACCTCCTTGCTGATTTGCATTATGCTATGTAGTTGAAACAACAGGGGGAATGCACACGTGTTCACGTGATTGATGTGGACATTCCAAACCTCCAGCTACTGTTGATCATGCATCCACAAAGGCCCGGCTGGGGAGACGGAGGTGGAGCAGTTCTTGTCTCTCTCGCTTGGGCCATCCCAGAGACTAAGGGGAGCTTTCGATGGTGAACAGAGTTTCTCAAACTGTACAGTCTTTAAGCACAGCTTTCTTCGTCTGAAAACTGTGTTTTATCTGTTTTTGTTTATTTCAATGCTTGGAGAGATTTGCAGGCGCATCCTATAACATTAAGGCTGTGGAGATATTTATTTCACTAGTGAGATTTTAAGGGCTGGGAAGAAGCCTTAAGGATTGGATGGCTCAGCTCTGCCCCTTCACACAATAACACCATCACAAGAGGCTAAGCTTGCACTGCCTGACTTTGGGTTATGGGGCACCACATCTCACAGGGTCAAGGAATGTCTTAAGGGGAGAAATCATTACGAAGCTAACAAGACACTATGTCACAACTTAAAAGGTAGATTGCTAATGATGGATCTCCTTCCTGTGTACAGAGGTCATGTTAGATGTCTAAAAACAAAAAGAATAAGAAGGACCATATTTTCTACTCTTCCAACATCCTCAAGACTCAGTTGAGTGGCCATAATAGCCGTGGAAAGTTTCTCTGGGCTCCAGTGTTCTCGCTTAGTTTGGTCAGTTTTCATTCACCTCCTTATTTACTCTGAACTAACTGACTTTTTCTTTGCTTATTAGCATACACAAATTATGCTTCTTGCTATCAGGAGAGCATCCTTCACTGACCCCATGAGCTGCCCCTTTCTCCTTCCCAGTTCAGGGTTAATGATAACTCTCGCTTTTGATAAGCTAGTATCAGAGAGACATGGAACTCATTCTTTGGGTTCTCATGGTTTTTTGTTAAATAGAATCAAGTAGTAGATATTTTGGGAAAGTCCACTGAGGTAAAGCCGAGAGACTGCTTGGTGCCGCCATTCAGTCTGGCTTTTAAGCACCTGTAGTTTATAACCAGAGTAAGTTTCTCAACCACAGCAGAGCACTAGAGAACCTCTGTAACGTTCCTTCCATCATGGTGGCGACAGGTGAGTGCCCCTTCAGACTGGGCGGGAATCTCTACACTTTGCACTCCACCTTTCTCTCCTGCCTTTCTGCTCCTGCCACATGTCCTCGCTTTTCCTTCTCAGTCCTCTTGCTCATCTTTCCTCCAACACCACATCCTTTTCAGCCATTCTGTCTGCAGCACAATACAATACAATAGTAGGAGAAAGCAAGGATGTTCCAGAGTCCCCAGCCCTGATTCTGCCTCAGTGTGGGTTGCTACCATGCTAATTGCTGCTTATTCCAAAGTACTCTCTGCAGAAATTTCTTCTTGGCTTTTATTCCATGTTCTCAATTTTGCATTTATAGTTTGTATCCCTCATTAACATCTCTCAAATGCAATCTGTTATTATTGTCAGCTACATCTCTGTCCTGTTTCCCCAGCAAGATGAGGAATTCCCCCTTGAAAGGCAGAAGCTTGTATCTCACCATCTGGTGCTATATGCTACACACTGTCTAGTATGAGTTTAATAAATGTTTAATATACTATGCACCTTTGAGTTTGGTTTTTGTTTTTGCACACACTAAGACAGTGACTTGAAATGTCGAGAACATTGTTCTTCTATATGGTAACCGAGGTCAGGGAAGGCCTAGAGCTTCAAAATGAAAACATGTTGATACTACTAATCAACCAGAAGGAGAGGCAAACCACAAAAACAATGAAGTACAAAGATGTAAGCAGTGTTAACTCCTTTAGCTAAACTCTTTAGTACACACCAAGTGACAACTTTTCTTTTAGACAAAGAAACTGTCATGGGTCAACCAAGCCTTTGATGATAACACTGACCATTAGTGTTAAAAGTAACTGTGTCGTTATCTACAAGGCATGGTGCTAAGCATCTAATACTCCCATGGAATGTTAACTTCAAGAAATACTGGTGTTTTTTTTTAACTTTTTTATTTATTTATTTAACTTTATTATGTTCATTGGTGTGAAGGTGTCAGATCTCGTGGAACTGCATTTTCAGACAGTTGTGAGCTGCCATGTGGGTGCTGGGAATCGAACCCGGGTCCTCTGGGAGAGCAGTCAGTGCTCTTAACCACTGAGCCATCTCTCCAGCCCCTGGTGTTTTTTTTTTAATTTCATGGAAGGAAACAGATGCTGAAAAGAATTTAAGCAAGTAAGTTCAATCTAATAGCAGGTGGGTATTGGAGCAGGATGAATCCCCCCAACTTTACATACCACAGGATGTGATGCTAAGCAAACAGAGTGTCCCCAACCTCCTCACAAATAGATTTCTCTCCCAAAAGCGGCACAATGCGCAAAATACACAATCACATGAAGTAGTAACTTTATGATCTTCAACTTTATTACCTTCTAATTACTAAACAATGAGAGCATGGTACTTAAAATTACAATTAAAGCTTCTATAGCCTGTTATATGTATCATACCATTTTCTGCAACAAACTTGAGGGAGATAATTAACTTTATTATAGCATATTTGATGTTATAAAGCTTGTAAGTAATGATAATTGTAATAGAACCTAGAATCCCTTAGAAATTTTCTACATTCTTTCCTTGTGCAGTTGCAGTTCAATAACGTATCACTAAATAACATAATATATATGATTTAATTGAATATATTTAATTATGTGTGTGATGTGTGTGTGCATGCTTATGAATGAAGACACCTCTGGAGGTCAGAGATATCAAATTCCACTTGAAGCTGTTTCATAGGCTGTTGTGAACAACATAACATGTGTGTTAGGAACTAAATTCGATTCCTCTGCTAGAGCAGTATGTACTCTTAATCACGGTGGCCTCTCTCTGGTCTATATATAATATTTTAAATTCTAAAAGGAAATCATAGTGGTTAAATTCTCTCCATGTGATATTTTCCAGTAGTTTGTTAGCCTTGGTTGTATAGCTCATCAATGCATTGTGTTCAGTGGGCATCTGGTCTGAGATTTAAGCCTTGAAAAGAACTCAGGGATTATTGAGCAGGATCTCATCAGCTAATGGTGTAATCAATGGGTCTTCTACAAACAGCAATGCAAATTCAATTAATATAATACTGCGCTTTGCATTGCAAGATGATTTATTTCTTCCCCAGACCTAATTATGAAACAGTAAGAAATATTCAATCATATATTGGACTTTCTTAAAAATTTCACTAGAACTGTTTTTCACCACTAATTAAACAAGTTTAGAGCAGAACCTAAGCCTGACTTTGAATCTAGCTCTGGTGCAGGTAAAACAAAATGTCCTATTACTCCAAGACCTACTGTTGCAGTTTGATTCATTCCGCTTTGTCAATTTACTTTATGATAGCATTTCAATGTCAAAAAAATGTTTACAGATCTGATTCTTCAATAATTTATACTATTTTACCAATAAATGGAGAAAACCCTATTGTAATTTTATCAGCCTTTGATTAATCCAGTATTTCCTTTTAAATGCAGGTAAATGGTTTAACTACGGAATTATCTTTCTCGTCTTGATTTTGGACCTGAATATGTGGAAGAACCAAATATTTTATAAACCTCATGAATATGGACAATACATTGGCCCAGGGCAGAAGATCTACACCGTCAAAGACTCTGAGAGTTTAAAGGATTTAAACAGAACCAAGTTATCCTGGGAATGGAGGTCCAATCACACTAATCCTCAGACTAATAAAACGTACGTTGAGGGAGACATGTTCTTACACAGTAGGTACATAGGGGCCAGCCTAGACGTCAAGTGTCTGGCTTTTGTTCCAAGTCTGATAGCTTTTGTGTGGTTTGGATTCTTCATTTGGTTCTTCGGTCGGTTTCTGAAAAACGAGCAAGGCATGGAGAATCAAGATAAAACCTACACTCGCATGAAAAGGAAATCGCCCTCAGAACACAGCAAAGACATGGGGATCACCCGAGAAAACACGCAGGTCTCTGTGGAAGACCCTCTGAATGACCCGCCCTTGGTCTGCATCAGGTCCGACTTCAATGAGATAGTCTACAAGTCCTCCCACCTGACGTCGGAAAACCTGAGCTTGCATTTGAAGGAGTCGGCCGGCGAGATGGAAGCTGATGAAGACCCAACCACCTCTCAGAGTATGCGGATGAACTAGAGCCCCTTAGGTGGCGAGAGCACAAAGAGCAGCCCTGAGTGTAACGTTAAACCCGTGTAGTCTTTCATTGTGTAAAAATGTCAGGTTTACATAGCGTTAGGTAAAGAAATAGAAACAATGCCACAACGGTGCTCAACACGCTTTCTCTGGACTCATTGTTTTCTATTTGTATTATGATCCACGTGCCTACTGTATGTTTAACAGTCCTCTAGAGATTGCTCTTCCCAACTGCACAAGCTACTTCCTGACTGTACAGCGTAGTAGATTAGCTCACTACCCATGTATCTGATGTTCAACCATAGTGGTGCCTTGAGACATTAAACTGTTTTTAACTGTACCAGACATGAAGTGTAGAATGGCTCTCCAGTCTATGCCACGTGGGATTTTTTTATACAATTATTTTGATTTACACTGGATGTCAGAGCAGGAAATAGACAAAGCCGACTTGTGGCTGTCGAAAGTTCGCTTGGTTTCCTGATGAGCAGCAAAGTTGGTGACTTTGACGCTGGACTGTAGAGAAGCCCTGTGATTGCCTTTTAAGTTTTATTGGCTGGCTGCCGAGTATAAATACAAACATAAAATCCAGTGAGAGGAGAACTGTAATCCAACATGGGTCACTGCTCACAAAAGTGACTTTCTCCAACCACTAATTGCAATTAGGTGATAATACCTAATTATGTTTTCCTAATTAAAGATAAATTGCTGCTTGATTAATAGTTTTGCCCTTTTCCTCTGGGAACAAAGGTTAAGAGGAACAGTTGGGTGAGTTCTCAAATTTATTGGCATTTCCACAACATCCCAGACAGCCAAGGAATTCAAGTTGCAATTGTGTGAAGGTTGCACAGCCCACTGTCTACAATATTGTAATTTTGCTGTAAATATGATTCTGGGCAGGGAAAATGGAAGAGCTTATGGCAATGTTGAGCAAGGGAATTCTGAAATCATCCACTAAAACCTCATGTGGTAGAAAATGCTGTGCAAGGGTCTGTTTAATGTCTTTTGTGTATGTGCATTTTTGTTTGGGTTTCATTTTTTTAAAGATGTAAACACCGCACATTAATAAATAAGAATTATATGCCAGTAATTATGTGATGTAGGTTTTGTTTTGCTTGTCTGTCTGTTTGGTTAAAGGATTACATCGCGCTTCAGCTGAACATAAACCTATTTAAATGGATTTTTAAAAGCTTGCTTCTAGGCAAGGTAATAAATGGTATAGTCCTAAATTGCTTTTAATTTTGTTTCATAAATTATACTTACATGTTTCTTGAGGAACTGAAGGGAGACCATTTTTAAGGTAAATTATTTATTTTCCTGTCACATACTGACATTGTTGCTTTTTGTCTTAAAGATTTTTTAAAACCTCTCTTGTTTGGGTCTGTTTTTGAGCATGCAACATGCCGAATTTAGAAGGCAGAACAGAACTGTGCATTTATCTGTCACTGGAGAGCCAGCTTTAATAAACATCTCGCTATAACTGTTTACCAAGCAGTTGGACCCATGCCCCTGCTGTTTCTTTTGCCTTTAATAGTCATGCATGGTGCACTTAGAATCATAAATATCCCTGGCACTGAGAATAGGGAAGACGAGCTCAGTGCAGTAACCACTGACAACCCTGACCAAAGAAATGTGTTCCTGACATGAGCTATCTGTAGCCAAATTTGCACAGCCTACAGTATTGAATTCTCAGCTCTGGGACAAGTGAATAATGCTACCTGGGGCTGTATTTGTATTAATTCTGAAAACCATTTTCTCATACATAAATTGATTTTAAAACTGGATGGTTATTCTACATATGGATAGTTTGTGAAATTATCACCGAAGATTTTTCACGTGGGTATGAAATGAAACAGGTTTAATGAGGTGATCAAATTAGCAGAAATAAGATAGACAAACAACAGCAGTAAACCCGAGGCATGATGCTTCTGTGCTTTTAGAGAGAGCGCTGACAACAAAAAGATACATTTAATGTTTACCTACATTCAGTACCAAGCAGAATAATCTCCAGAGATGTTATCTTAATAACCAAGCAAGATCTGAAGCTGCCGAGGTCCTACCTACCCAGCTGCAAGTCCCAGAGCCTTCCCTTCATCTCTACCGAGGCCCTTGGCTCCTTCTCTATACCTTTTGGACATTATGTCTACCAAGGAAAGGCTATAAAGTGAAAGGAAATCAAAATTAAAATTCTATCCATTCACGTTTAGTCTGGGATCCCAAACCAGCCAGCAGCAGCCTATGGCTCTATGGGGCTTTTTGAATACCAAATAGTTTGTTTCTAATAAGGGTGTGAAAAAGAGATGCAACAAACACAGAATTTGCAGAGTTAAGATAAATATTTGAAGTCAGAAACTAGTAATTCTGAAAGGGTGAAAGTGGCAGTGCCTTGATTGCAGTGCTGCTTAAGGACTACGAGCAATTGTATTCCTACTATTCTGTAATTACAGCATTTGCCATGCGGTGCAGGATTTGGGCTAATTTGACACAATTTATTATTTTATATTTAAACAGCACTTCATTAGTAATCTAATTGGAAAATTAAACAAACACTATAAATTTAGACGTGATAATATACCCTTGGATATAGCCCTCACCACCAAATGGCCACTCCATCTGTATCACAAAGCCGTAGCTGGTTTCCCATCTTCTCTCCATGGTGGCCACTTACAGTGTTCTTTTGCCGTTTAGCATCTAAGATCAGCACTGACTGACTAGAGCTGTTAAGAATGATTTCTTCTCTATTCTCCCCGTGGGTCAATCAATTCTCACAGTGTCAGACTTCACATCTAATGCGCAGAACCTCTCCAAGCACTCAGATATGGACGTGGGGGTGGGGTCAACCTGCTTCATGTCACCCCAGAGCCTCGTAAGCCTTCCATTACAGTATCCGACTGCCCTTTGGGTCACCAACACAACCCAATATGAAATATGAGAAAGACAACCATGATAAATCACTATTAGCTGATAGCCCATGATGCCGACTGGGTTATTCAAGTCAAGACCCAAGAACACCACCATTATTTATCATTTTTCTGTCCTCACTCAGAATTGATCTCTATGTTTAAGACGACTATTGGTCCTGAAACTTCTTCATACAAAGTTTTGTGGTTATACTGACCTTTTCTGCTGTGACTCAGTGCTCTGTCTGGCCTGATTTCCTCTGGCTTTGTCTCCCAAGAACCTGCCTGCGGTGTTAGCCAGCCCCACCTGCAAGCAAGCAAGCGAGCCCATCTCAGACTTGCAGGTGACAAACTGTTACTCTTCTAGCTGAGCCTACGTTCCCTGGTAATATGCCGTAATATGACTGGGGAGAATCGGTTCATGGTACATGCACAAACTGAGCTCTTAATTATTTGGCTTGCTGCAATTGATACCCCCAGTACTGCATCATCTTCAGAACCACCAGAGAGCTGGTCGTAGATGGCCATAAAGAGGTAGGCATTCACAATAGAAAGAGAAAGCGAGGCAGATGGTGGAGGTCAAGTAGCAGCTACTATAGCTGAGGCTTAGAAATGAAATGGTAATTTTACTGTGCACAAGCTTTAAATCTATAGGGAGGGAGGGGGCAATAGGAAGGTGGGGAAGGGAATGGGAGGAGAGGAGGGAGGGAAACTGTAATCAGGATGTAAAATAATAAACAAACTCCAGGGAAGGATAAGGGGCTTGTACAAAAAACTTCACCATTCACATCTTGTGAGTCCAACAGTCTTGTGGGCTAAGTAAGACATTCAGAAAAATATGTTCAGTCAAAAAAGTAACAAAAAAAAAGTTGGTTGCTTGGTTTCTTGAATGGGCTAGAGTTGACGTCATTCCATGTCTGGCCCCAGAGAGCCTGGTTCCTTCTGGAAGAGGTGAATGAAAAGCTGTGAACCAAAGGACGAAGGTAAAGATAATAATGTGAGTGAGCAGCAGAGTTAAGAAAGACAAATGTAACACTGCTTCCGGAAGGCCTAAGAACAAACAGGCAGATTGGGCTGGCGAGCGTCACTACCAGCACCTGGGATTTTCCGACCTCAGAAGCTCAGGTGTAACCAAACAGAACGACAGTACCAATTCTGCAGATGACCCCAGCCTTGATACATCTGTTACTCTCACCCAAATCTTCCCTCCATTGTCAGGCTAATGGCACAATCATTCTGAATAATTTCTATAGGCAAATTAATTATCGTATTTAATTCTCAAATTAACCATCACCACGGGAGGTGAATGGGATTAATTACATTCTATAATAAACGCGAGGGTCAGAGATGGTCACTGAGAACCCCAAGATCACAAAGCTAGCCAAATGCTGAGTCAGAATATTAAACAGCTGTCTCTCTGATAGACAAACCCAAACTCTAATTTTCTCATTATGTCACTCCTTCATACCCATGAAAACTAGCTGTTTCACATGTGACCTTTGATGGATGACGTAGGAACAGTTACAGAAACACAAGATGCTTGATTTCTGGCTATTCTTACATCTCAAGAACCTAGGCTAAGTATTTCACAGGGATTTCTGGAGCCTGCTGGGATGCAATTTACAGCCTCAATATCACATGATTAAAACAAGACACGGTTAGATTAAATGGAAGACACAGCGAGTTCAATGCCAGGTGTTTTAAGTACAGTCAAAAAACTACAACACAAACCGGTACCAGCACATTGTCTAGCTTTGGCATTGGTTTCTCTGAAGATTTCACTTTGAATGAATGCCCCAAGTGAATGACAGAGAAGGAATAGATCATGTTTAAACATGATCAAAGTGATCACTTAAAGTGGGTTCCTTTCAAACACATTCCTCGAGTGAGATGAACAAGCTATCCATGACAGGTCACCCCTGGATATGAAGGTGCCCCTATGAGCACCAGGAGCTTTATTCTCATCCCAGGACTGAGAAAGCTGGCAGGTTTTTGGAGAGGATCATTAAGACTGTGATTGTGGCAGCTTCCCCAAAGAATGTTGTGATGGGGTAAGGTAAATACCCCAGGTGGAGGTCCCAGACCCTACAGGGCCAGCCCTCCGCAGAACTATTCAGTTTGCCTTCATCTCACCAGCGTCTCCAAGGTGTTGCAACCATTGAACACCATTGGGTTCTCTGCTCCCAATTTCCCATCTCTCAGTCCACCTTTGAGCCCTACAAGCTGAAATCTAAACCCTTTCCGCTTTCTAGAGGAGTTCAGATCCCTTAGCTTAATGCAAGTGGCTATGTTCTCTTAAATCAATGGCTGTAATCCGTCAGAGCTGCTAGACCAGACTTACTCTCCAGCATTTCCTAAGGCGCTGAAGTTCTAAGTCATTGCCTTCATTCAATGACCTCTCTCCCAGTTTCCCTTAGCAGGACTTTCTGGTCTTGTCAGTAATTCCCTGCCTTTCACAAGTCCTGAAGTGCACGCACTATTTCTCTAGCACTTAAAGAGATGGCACAAACACCTGCACTCAATTCTTCAGCTGCTCCTGCCATGTTAATGTGCAGCTGAAGCAACCGTTTCTGAATCAGAATGTCACCCCAGTCCTGATGGTCGATAATTGGGGTTCTGAAACTGTGAATCATGACCCTTTTTCGGGGGATTGCAGATCACATATCCACATCATGTTTCATAACAGTAGCAAAATCACAGTTATGAAGCAGCAGCAAAATAATGTTATGGTTGGGGGTCACCACAACATGAGGAACTGTACTAAAGCGCCATAGCATTAGGAAGGTTCAGAACCACTGCTCTAGGAAGCACCCTCGTTGCCATGGAATCGGGACAACATTTCCAGTAAGCTGTGTGATGTTTTTTAGAGTCAGTGATATTGTAAGCCAGGATCATGCTCTTCCACACAGCTTACAGGCATCCTTGCTCAGAGTCTTTTATCTATATGGTCCAACTGGCCTTAAGCTAAGCACAATAGAAAACAGCTACACAAAAAAAGTTATGCTAGAATGATTTTGTACAATTTGGGAGAGAGAACAATGGTCAAATCAGGACCAACAACTCCACACTATTACTTAGATTTTTATAACCACAAAATTACCTTGGAACAAAATGTATTTTTCAATTTGGGAATAAGCATCTAGTGCTTAAAATATGTCAGAAAATTGAGATGATCTATCACTCCTTTTCCAAAAAGTCCTTAGATGAAAAGACGTTATTATCTGGTGCCTTCGTTGACCGATCTATTCATCATATTGGCCATTGTCACTGCCTTACACAGAGCTCATCAGCCTTTCCCAGAATAGCTGAGCTGGCCTTAATTGGCCTTCCCAACTCTCACCTACAGAGCAAGCCACACTGCACAGAAGAACAATGTGTCCAAAGCACAGACATCACCATAGCACATCACTCATTTAGTTACCAAGCGTTCTAAGAACTATAGACAGCCCCAGAAATGACAACAGTTTAACAGGGTAAGAAATCATTTCTTGCCATGTTGCACTGAACTGAGTGTTCTCAGGAGAACCTCCCATTCTCCTATACCAGAACTCAGGGACTGGGGTATTTCTAGTGCTCTGGAAGCTGCAGGGTCTTAGAGTCCTCCATGTACACAGATGGCTGAGGCAGAAAGAGATGGCTTCTAGGGAGGCTCAAGAATAGACTTGAGTTGAATATAATTTAATGCAGTCCACTGGCCATGACTCAATTGTAGTGCCTGCCTACCTGCAAGGGATGCTGGGAAATGCCATTCAGCTTTGTGCCTACTGTGGTCAAGCAGCAAGTCTGAGGAGTTCCTAGTCAGAAGAACACTTGTGCAATGTAACTGGAGACTGCTCCTTCATTTCCTGGTTTCTCAGACCGGAATAATCACACAGAATCTATGTTAATTACAACACTGCTTGGCTGATAACTCAGGACACATTTCTAGCTAGTTCTTAAATCTTTAATTAACCCGTTCCTATTAACCTATGTTTTGACATGAGACTGTGGCTTTCCAGTAACTTCTGGCATCTGTCTCCTGCAACATCTACATGGTGTCTCCTTGACTCTGCCTACTTTCTCTCTTTATCTCTGTCTTTACTCTGCTAAGCCATTGGCTAAAACAGCTTTATTCAGCAACCAATAAAAGCCACACATATCCAGAAGGAGATCCCACATCAGGCAATGTACCCAGGTATGTTCTATACTTGAAGTTGTGATGTAATGGGTTTCAGGCAGAGCTGAAGCTAAGCTGAGTTGTCAGCTTCGTCGGTGATTCTTTATGAACATGAACTTGAGAACCAGCAATGCTCATTCCTGTCTGGAACTCAGAATTCCATATCCTTCCTTTAGTTTCCCTTCCCTGTACTGTGGGTTCTGTCCATCCAGTCACATTTAACTTTCAATAGTTCAAAAAAGCCAAGGTACCACTTGGCCCTGCTTTGCCTTAGTGTCTTATCTTTCTTCCTTGGAACTTTGGATCAACCCAACTATTATCTTTTGTATGGTAGGTTTCATCACCTTCCAATGTATGATTGAGTACCTCCTCATTGAGGCTCTACGTGTCCTAATTTTTATCTACTATGGAATCTTTGTCATTCTCTCTCTCTCTCTCTCTCTCTCTCTCTCTCTCTTCTTCTCTTCTCTCTCTCTCTCTGTGTGTGTGTGAGTGTGTGTAAATACTATTTAACCTTGAGTATCATAAGGACTTAGGATATGGAAAGGGTTTATGCATCCATTTACTGCACTCAATAAAAAGTGAACAGATACTATACTTTGAAGCTACATGCTTCATTTGAATAGTGCAATATTTCCTGATTCTCTCCCCATTTACTGAACTCAATAAAATGTGAACAGATGCTATACTTTGAAGCTACATGCTTCATTTGAATAGTGCAATATTTCCTGATTCTCTCCCCCAACAGATGTTATAGTGTTCTTATAGTCAAATTTTATAGTTTAAGTTGGGGAGTGGGATCATTTCTTACAATGGATATGGTGGTTTGATTAGAATGATCCCCATATTTGCTTGGTCCTCAGTTGATGGAACTGTTTGGGAAGAATAAGGAGGTGTGGCCTTGTTGGAGGAAGTGTGTGACTGGGAGTGGGATTTGAAGTTTCAAAAGAATCATGCCATTCCCAGTTAAGTGTTCTCTCTGCCTTGTGGTTTGCAGATCAAAATGTGAGCTCTCAGCTGAAGTTGTAAGCCAAACCAAGTGCTCTTCTTCTTAGTGGCCTTGGTCATGGAGTTTTATCACAGCAAGAGAAATGTAACTAAGACAATATGGCAGAGGTAGGATAAGGATAGCAAACTCAAAGGACTCTAATTAAAAGAAGAGCAGCTCACAATTAAAACAGGGAGGTATGTGCCATGAAGGGAAGACTGAGAAACCTAATCAGACAAAGCACAAAGACTGCTTTAAAAAATCAGCCACTAGTCACAGTGGGCAGCCAAGGGTCCACAGATCTCATTTCTGATGCTGGACACTCTTGTGTCCTCACCTAGTGCTCACATCTCCTAAGGACTGGCAACAGTGAGTTAGCTGTGCCTGACTATGTGGGCATTTACATGATGACTGTGCATTGTTTAGAACAGAGGTTCTCACCCTTCCTGATGATGCGACCCTTTAATACAGTTCCTCATGTTGTGGTGACCCCCACCATAAAATTATTTTCATTGTTACTTTATAACTGTAATTCTATAGTTATGAATCATAATGTAAATATCTGTGTTTTCTGACCATCTTAAATGACCCTTGTGAATGAGTCATTTGACACCCCCCCCAAGGGGTCTCAACCCACAGGTTGAGAACCACTGTTTTAGAGTGACCACACTGTATGTCATTTTTTTTCAGCAAGTTTTAATTGTATTTAATTGCAATACTAATCAGTGGAGCTGAGATGATGAACAAGTTTGCAGGTTTTACGTGTTCTCTGGAAGCCAACAATGAAAATCAAACATCAGTGAGAAGGTCTCCAACCCAAATGAACTGATTATGGCTGTGATCTGATAACTGGTAACTCGGGATTCTTTTGCAAGCCTATTTACATGTTAGTGGCATCAATTATTCCTCCTGTTTGAAATACGTGGTTCCTGTAATCAATTGCTCTGAGTCAATGTTTAGAATTATTCATGAAAGAGTTATAATTTAATGGCGTTTGATAAGTACCAGCGGCAGCATCCATTAATTTGATTAGTTTCCTATGGGCTAGAAGCGAAACCTGGCACACAGCCCTAAGTCAATCAATAATGTAGGGTCTGAGCATGCTCACTCAAGTCAGCCTTACCATTCTGTGGTCTCGCCGAGCACTGACTGCTGAGGAGTGCCAAGTGTGGCGGGGGTACAACTCTGTCCTTGTCATTCTGTCTCTTGGCATTTTGTTGCAGCTTATCTACCTCAAGCCGTGACTATTAGAAGTTCTCCTATTCAGCTCTACCCCTGGTCCCACTTCCTGCTGTCCCTCCCCATGATTAGTGGGCAGAGCTGAGATGGGTTTTTACTGTTTTGAATCAAAGGGTTTAGATACACCATAGGGCAAACATCACAACCGGAATATAAATCTGAACATTGAGGACAACAGGAGCCAGGGCCAAGATGCTGATTTTCTTGCCGTGTACATCAATTTGAGAGAGTCGTGCAGTGTCTGCCTGAGAGAGAGGAAAATGCGCTTTACCCAAGAGACCCAGAGGAGCCAGTAAAGGGGAAGGCGTGGTAGCTGACATTGCAGAAGCCACCAAGGCATTGTCATAGCTAGAGAGAGAGAGATCGATTTTAAGCAGACCTGGGAGAGACCAAAGGAAGATCCAAGGACAACCAAGACCTTGGTGTTTGGGGACTGAGTGGCTTGTATTTATTGGCAGAGCAGTCCTTTGGCTATGCATCAGATGGTATTGGGGGTCAGGGAAGCAAGAGAAATACAGCAGCAAGATGACCTAGGCTTGGTTCAAGTCCTTCCCACAAAGCAAATTCTATGGAGAAAGGGAACACAGTGCTTGCTCACCCTCAAGCCAGAGAAGCCAGTTGGTACGAGCAACCCTCATCGCTGACAGTGGGACTCCTGAGCTACATCTGCGCATACCGGAATCCACAAGGGAGACTGAAAGGATGGCAGAAACCCCCTTAGGCAGCAGAGGCTGCTTTTGCTTTGTCTAACAGGTTATTTCTGAAAGGAAGATTGAATGAGTAGTGCCTTAGATAGCTTTATGTAGCTGTTAAATACCTGACAATAAGGTATTTGACATTGACAGGAGATTCCAACCTAACCTCTGGCTGAGCAGAACCTCTAGGTTTCTGAAACATTACTACAAAATGAGAAGCATGAACTGCTTGGTAGAGTCCAAATGCTCTCTCATCTCGAGGCAAGAAAACAAAGGTGAGAGGAGGAGAGGCTCAGGTCCCACTGAGCATGCCCTCAGTGATCTACAGACATTCCTAGTTCTTACGGAATGCTTCACCTCCCAATAGCATCTCAATGGGGAGCAAGCATGTATCATCAGGACATTTGAGGATATTCCGTAGCCAGACCATTGTGTGTTAAACTTTTTTAAACATACAGTTTAGTGATGGTGGATGCATTCTTTATAGTTCTTGGGAGATCCCCCTACTCTATGTCTGCTGCCTCTCCTGAGGTGCTGAGCTGGGGTGTAGGGTGGAGGGGGGTGGCTGGGTCTGGGGCTCCCTACACTATGTCTGCTGCCTCTCCTAATGTGCTTAGCTGGTTGTGGGGTGCAAGGGTGGGTGGCTGGGGCTGGAATCAGATTATGCTTAGTCCTGACTTAACATTTGCAAATTTGCACTTTCAAGGATAGTGGGAAAACACTAAGTGCTTTTAAGTAGGAAACAAATGAAGTGTGAATCTAATTAATCTTAATCAATAAAAACCTGGACTCAAATATTGGCAGGTGCTGGGGTAACTTGGAAGATCAGAGAACCAGTTGCTTCCTACCTGCCTCCTTCCTTGGTCCCAAAAGCTGAGATCCTGTCTATACCCCACTTACCACTTCCTCTCTTCATCTCTGAATGCTGGGATTAAAGGCATGTGCCACCACCGCCCAGCTTCCATGGTTAACTAGTGGCTAGCTAGGTCCACCCTCTGATCTCCAGGCAAACTTTATTTGTCAGAACACAAACAAAATATCATACAACAAATGAGTTCATTCTATATATCATATTTTAAAAATCAGTCTAACAACGTATTAGCATCAAAACTCAATCAGGTCAATAAGATAATTAATATGATTTAGTCTTGACTTTAATGTTTTAGGTTCCCTGCACAGAGCTGAACACAATTACCACATGCATGCCCTAGGATAACACGCCATTCTGGCGTCATTTTAATTGGCATTCTGGTTTACTGTGGTTCCTGACAGTATCTGGGGAGTAGACAGATGGTTGGACCATCCAGCTAAAGAACCCCAAAAGAGTCTCTTGTTACTCATTTCTTTATAAGGACTACTGATTGATTTCAAACATTTCAACTCATATAACAAAATGCAATATTACTCAGAAAGGTATCCTAAGCCTGGAGGCAAAATAAGAAGGCAGATCTCTGTAGGTTTCCATACACAGTGTGCAAAAGTAGCAATTCCATCCACTGTGTTCATATAAATCCAGTTTCTACAAATAGCTCTTGTAAAATAGCAACATCAACACAAAGCCTCTTCACGGCTGTTGGTCGGCAGGAGTGGAGATCTGCTGCACAGATCCCTCACTCAGAGCATGCGCCATCTGCAGGGGAGCTAGTCAGCAGACAGCACTGTGTTATAAACTCCTTCCGGGTCTCCCTCTGGGCTCTGCAGGTAACTCCGTCTGGGTCTGCCTGTGCTGCAGAAGGCCTCCTTGTCCAGGAGCACTGCTTTCCCAAAGCAATACATGTCCTATAACTGAGCTACGGCACAAGGTCAGAAGAGCCATGGGATGACTGAACTCCACAGCAATGGCCAGAGGGACACCCCTTAGGCAAGGACAGAGGCACGAGGGGGAACAGCATCACTTAGTAACTGACAGGTGCACAGCCAACCTGACACTACTTCTAATCACAGCTGCTGGGACTGAGTAGCGGCTACAATGATAGTTCTTCATGGTGAGAAAGGGTGTAGAAGGCTGATCTAGAGCAACAGGGTGATACAACTCCCCAACAACTGGTGCTCTGTGACACTGTTACAACAACCAAGTCCAGAAAGTCATGATTTGTGCTCCACTCCTGGCAAAGAGAACATGGCTCCAAGTGGGCCTGCATGTGTAAAATAAATGAGAAACATGTTTAGAAGTAGGAAGAAGCTAATAGTTCTAACTAAACTGCAGATTAGATTCAGAGGACTCGGGCTGGGGCTGTCAGTCTCACAGGTCTTAAGTGTCATATGTGCAGTTTCTAGGCCTTGAGTCGTCCTGAAATACAGAGCCCATTGAGTCAAGAGAGAAAACTGGGCTCCCAGAAGGAACTATCTGGAAACAGCCAAAGTACATATCATAGTGACAGTGATAGCTGTGCTAGTAAATGGCCATGTGGATAGGGGGAGGGAGAGAGAGAGAGAGGGTGAGAGAGAGAGAGAGAGAGAGAGAGAGAGAGAGAGAGAGAGAGAGAAGAGAGGGAGGGAGAAGAGAGGGAGGGGGGAGGGAGGGAGGAAAAGAGAGAGGGAGGGAGGGAGGGATGGAGGGAGGGAGGGAGGGAAGGAGGGAGGGGGTTCTGAAAACTATTAAATACAATCTGAATCAATGGTGATGATTCAGGTAGGGATTCCAGGTCCTGTTTTTGTTTGTTTTGTTTTTGAGACAAGGATTTTCTGTATAGTCCTGGCTGTTTTGGAACTAGCTCTGAAGATCAGGCCAGCTTAGAGCTCACTGAGATCTGCCAGCCTCTGCCTCCTGAGTACTAGGATTAAAGGCATGCACCACCACCACCCAGCGACTGAAGGTTTCTTAACAGATTCTTGTTGGATTGAAGAATATTCAAGGGCTAAGTTACAAATGGAGTCCTGGTTGAAAGTCTGACTTCGTAAGTCCACTGGCCCCAAGGATAAGCCCCATCCACGGTCCTTTCTCTCATCTCTGAATGTATAGTTGGGATTGACATATTTGACAGGTAAAGTAACTGTCATATTGTGTCTTCAACTATTGGAGTAAGAACCAAGAGGAAGCCTGGGAAACTGACCATGTATACCCAAGCAAGAGAATAAAGAAATCAATGTAGAATAAATGCCATTGTTAAAAATATCTACATGCAAGAGTTATCATCCTTCTTGTATCTGTGTAATTCATCAGTCTACAGACACTGAACATATACCCCAGAGAGCAGGCTGCCACAATCTCTACCATTGCAGCTGTAGCAGCCTCAATGGTGGAAAATACGATATATTTGCAATAGTACATTGTCTTTGTATGTATTAGTTTACCAAATTCCTTCTTTCCTTAATCACGAGGAAGTACCACTTGTATGGAGCTGAAAAATAGACTGCAGTGTTATACAAGAAGAACCCTTTTCCCTTAGTCATAGGACTACCTAAAGACACCACAACCCTCTGGATGGCCTTCGTGTCTCTACTGATAATGGGGAATATCATCGAGAGGTGGTAGCCATATAAAAAGTGGGGGCAAATCCCATAGGGGAGAATGGAAGAAGTAAACTGTTAACACTTTAAAGGGTCCAATGGTTAGGAGCATCCTTGAATCTCCTTCCAGTTAGGGTATACTGTGCTTCCTGTCATGCCTATGGATACAGATGCTCGAAAGTATGTGCACCAAATGTTCTCATCTGCACACACACACACCACACACACACACACAACACACATACACACACACACAGAGGGAGAGAATATCTCCTGGTGTCCAATGGTTTGCTTGACTTACCTAACAAAGGATATGACTATAAAGAAACTTACAGGTATGAGCAAATGCCCTAGATGGCTAATGGGGTCATAAAAGAATCTGAAGTGACATTAAGTAAATCATCACCAAATGCGACGATCTTTTAATCAGGCTCACACCTCCCCACAAACATTTATAATGAAGCAAGTATTAACAAGTACATAGAATGACCAGGCAGTGGATACCAGCCTCTGCTGAGATTGCCTTTGTTTTCTGAGCTCCTGTGTCTGTATTTTAAAGAAAAATTTTGAGGCTATGTTATTGCGACAAAAGAAAAACAAACAAAAATAATAACTAGGCATAAATTGGAATCGGCAGACTGGACTGTGAACATACATACAAAGAAACAAGTGAGGCCCCCAAGAAAGAATGTCATGTTGTGAATAATGTTTTGCTTATCAGAACCCAGAGGGGTTTTTTCAGAAAAATCAGTTAATTTGTGCTCATTAAGACAGCAAAACCAATCTGTCAACCCGACCCTCTCTGCCATCTTCCTAGGAGCCTAGGGGCTGGCTGACCATAAGCTATGGGAGACTTGGATGCCTGGCGGCTGATTAGACTATCCTAGCGAGATGCCCCTGTGGATAGGAATGTTTAAGTAAGTGCAGCAGGCTCCTTCCTCATTCCTTGGAGGTGTTCAAGGGTTTTTCTGAGGATGCTGGGATGCTTTGAAATGATCACCTTAGTTGAGCGATGTGGATCGGATGTCTTCTTGCATCCAAAGAACATATTTATTCCTGCATCTCAGGAGCCAACAGTAAAGTATAAGATTAAAAAGGGGGAAAGACATCAGATCCACAGACATAGTCAGCCTCGGCCTCCCGTGCTGGGAACAACATTCTTGTTGAGCAGATGCTGGCATAGCCGATAATCCAAGGCAGGTGGGAATTCATTTATTCTAGAATCACGAGGCCTGAGTGGCAACGGTATTCATCACTTGGTGATAAGGACAGCTGCTGGTGTCAGCACCTCTCCTGGTGCCGTTTCCCTTGCTGTTATCAGAAGAAAAGGCAACTGGTGCTTTCGTGGGTGCTGATCTGATACAGAACCGCCTTTATCAGCCGATGAAGGAGCAACCAGGGCAGGCTTTCTTTGGTTTTCTTCTCCATATGGTGTACTTTAGAGCCAAAGTACTTTGTTTTGCCAAATAAATGTCTATGTTAAGTAGCAGCTACTGCATTAAAGCTAAGTTGTGACAGGTACATGTACCATTTTATTCCAGGAATCTGTAAACATAAATGCCTGGTCAGGCGCAGAGTAAAACATTTCAGGGCCCATGTCAGCAAATATCATGCTTTGTAATGATCTTTACACAGCACCTAAATGCCTATTTAATGAGTGTAGACATAAAATTATAAATGAATGATGAATTAACAAATGGGATGACGGATACATGGATTAGTACAACGTAAGCAGTATGACCGCTGTGCATAGCATTCTGCGAGCATTATGGCTTGTAATGGTTTTACTTTCAAATGTCCCTCACAGGCTCCTGGTTTGAACTCTTGATCCTCAGCTGGTGGTATGACTTGGGAGATTTTCTAAAAGAACTCTTAGAAAGAAGGTGGGCCCTAACTAGCAGAGCAGGTCACTAGATATAAACTTCTGAAGACTGTCCCCTACTCAGCTCACTTATGGCTTCCTAGTCTCTCATGATGTGAATAACCCTCACCACACATTCCTGCTGCCATCTGTAGATCTGCTCAGCCTTGCTGTCTCCACTCCCACGAAGAACTGAAACCAGGAGACCAAATATATCTTTCTTCTTTAACATTGTTTCTGCTGGGGAGTTTGTTACAGAGACTCAGAAGAAATACCACCATTGTTTTCTAACTTCTCTCTTAGAATTGTCTTGTTCACATGACCAAGAATGCAGTAAAATGTCCCTGAAACATTTTCATTTCAACACGTGATCTCGTTCTCCCACTTCAAGCCCCCCTGCTTAAGGTAGATGATAAGGATGCTTGTACTCACCTCATTGTTGCTGTGCATGCTGACTACTAGAAATTGGCCCTTTGTAACCATGTGGGCTGATTCCCTGAAAACTCTCCCTCTTGGTGTGGATCCAACATAGCTCTTTTCCACCAACCCTCCCAACCCCACCCTGCTAGTCCATTCTAGCCTATCTCCATTCCTTTGTATCAATTACTGATTCCCAGAAACATTCTCTACCAGGGACCCCACATCCAGCACACTGCCTAGGACAGCAGCAACCAGACAACAGAAAAGCCAACCGCCAGAGTACAAGACCAGATAATGACAGCAAGAAATACCTCAAATACCATAACTACAGTTAGCTAGATTCCAGCACAGAAACACAAACACAAACAGCCAATATAATATGTCTATCCCAGAAGTCAATAACTATTATAGTAGACTCTGAGTGTGCAATATAGCTGAAGCCCAAGACAAAGACTTCAAAACAGCAACTATGAATGAATATGTTCAAGGACCCTAAAGAGGATATGAGTAAATCCCTTAATGAAGTCCATTAATCATGTGGGTTGCTTCCGCTACTGCACTGACACCTATTCATAAATAAAATAGAGAATTGGGGAGTGTCCTATACCTGAGTTTCTGAGCCGCGGTTTTGGACTTTATTCTCATACTGCAAGAGCTCCTGATAGGAAATATGGAGCTCGCAAAGGTCAGGGCTCTATGTCCCGGGGCCCATGGCCTTGTTCTAATGATGAACTGAAAACGTGTCTACCCCTGGAGCCTGGATTCAGGCCCTTGGATCCCATTTGTTCTGGAAACTAGTGTCAACACACTGAAGCCCATCTTAGGTGCTTCTGATGGTAAGACATTGTAAAGATAAGACAGGGGTCTTTCTTTCCCAGGAGGGTTCTTAAGCCCATATACCAAGTCACACATTAAAGTCCTTGCTGTGTGTTAAGCGAAGTCCTTGCTTATAGTGCAGGATAGGGTGAGCTGGAACTCAAACTTACGTTTGCAAAAGATCTAGCTCCTGGATTGTCATTCTTGGGCAGACTACTTAGTTTACTCTGCATTAGGTATTGTGCTTTTAGGGAAGACGGTGGGTAATACTTGTGAGGTACATAGAGGAGGGGCTTGTGGAAGAAAAGGAGAAGCATTTGCTAGCCTAACACGGGAAGTTCCTCCCAAAATCCACTCTTTGCAAAGCAGTTCCCACATGCCGGCTCATGTCATTGTCACGTAGTTTCTGTGCCAAACACAATTCTTGTCTCCATTTTTTGCGATTAGAAAAGTGACACCAGCTTCGAAACATGGGCCATGTTTAAGCCACAACAAGAAGCAATGTCAAATTAAAATGATGAGACTCCACTGTGTGACACGGCCCTGTTTGTGCTAGGCACTTACACTGTGGGCATGCAGGAGCCTGGGCAGATGGCCAAAGGCATGGAAGGCAGAGGTCAACTCATTGTCTCTGGGTCACTGTGGTCCTTTGCTGTGGCTCTACAAACAAAATTTATTTTTCATGCTCCCTTGGCAGCGACTAAGAGAATTTGAAGTAGGAAAGGCCCAATCGCTCTAAATCATATTTGACTACAGACATATTGCAAGCTCCCATTCTGGGCAGGGTTTTGTAGGAATTCACACTCCAAGAATGTATAAATGTTTATTTCTTCGGCCAGTCTCTGCTCTGGTAGGCTCTCTCCTTTTGACCTTTCAAAAAACCATTTTACTCAAATGTAGCCCCAAAGGGGAAAATGCCATTTGAAAGCCACTGTTAGTTATGTTACATGATTCTGTTAGCGGAGGATTTTCCATGGTGCCAAAGACAAGCAAAGACCAAGAGGGTCTGAAAAGACGATATTCTTAATGATCAAACATCCTCCTATATTTTTGTAGAATGTCAGGATTTACATAAGCAAAGTATTCTCCCCTCAAAACCATTCGTTTCCCATATCTCCGCGTCATCACAGTGAAATTTACTTTAAACTACTTAACTATCAACAGGGTGCTACTAGCGGACATGTTGTGTTTGAAGCCATGCTAGGGCAGCCAATTGCCTTAATAGGACTTCTCATTTCTTGGATAGCCAGTTAGCATGGTGTAGCTTTCATTACATCCAAAAGATCATACTCCAAAGAACCTCATATAGTATTCGAGCTATGTTAGTGTCTGATCTAACGTTTCTACATGACAAAATGAATGTCAGAAACAAATCCAGTATTTGAGGCTAGTTTAATCATGCTTTGCCTACAGTACAAAGACCAAGCCTAGAAAACTCAGTGGTGTCTTCTCCCGGAGAAGTCACCTTAAATTGATCCCCAAGGGCCATCCAGGTGCTGGTCCTGGATCAGAGGTTCTTAATTTCCTGGGGCTTACAAAAAGGTGACTAGATCTTCTCTAAAATAATAATATACAGGTAGCCTCAAGGGAACCATTCAAGAAAGCTCCAGCCAGTGACCAAAAATGAAAGAGGTACGCAGAACAATCTACAACAGCCGATTGTTCTAATAGGAACTCTCATATTGTGGATGGTCAGCTAGCATGCTATCATTGCACCAGAAAACCTACAAGGCAAGACATGCACAGTTTTATGCCCAGTTAGAGCATGTAAGTCTAAAGATGTGGCAGAACAATATATGTTCTATCTAAGACCTCTATCATTTTTAGGCTACAGCAAAACAGTTAGCCCATGCTACCTCAAACTTTTGGATACCACATGGAGAATATATAAAGTTGGGGAACACTTCAGAGTTCTGGTGTTCTAGTGAACAGTAGGTAGGTGGACTAGAAACACACAAGTTAGAATTTTGACTTTTTTCTAATAAAAAAAATGGTACATGCTTGAAGGGACAGACATGTTTATGTGGATTTAAGCACCATACAGTGTATCAGTGAATCACTGAAACAATTATATTCTTATGTATCAGCTAAAAAAGAAATTGAAATAACTCGGGTTGAATTTGGAAGCCCAAGGCAGTGGAGGGACTCACACGTGGTATTGTAGGTCTGGCTAACAACCCACATCTTGGGAGTCATAGGCCTAGTGCACAGCACATTGCTTATGGTTAACTAATCTGAAATAGCAGCAAACTGCTTTCTAAGTATCTTCGTTTATATCCATAGACAATAGCTACTCTCAGTCTTAATGAAAGAGGTCTCTCCTCACGATAAATGGCTGTGAACACAGAGGCTCAGAGGCACCCAGGAGGCACAGAATGAGCAAGGATCATGGGCTCAACCCTAAACAAGCCATGTGTACCACCTGCCCTAAGACTCAGAGGACATTGCAGTAGAATGTGTGTAAGAGCCGAAAGACAGGGAGAAGGAAAACTTCACACCATCACTGCAACCAGGAACTGACCACGGCTGTGTTTACCTGTACTGGGTTCACAGGACAGACTCTGCCAACATTCAGTCACGTAAGGGAAAGCAGCTCCCTGGGCCTTACCCTTGACAGCTAACCTACTGGCTATTTATAGATTCTAGGGGAAAGAAAATGGCTATCTTTAGGTGTCTGCCCACTTGTGTTAGCTAGATTTTCATTCATTTAATTTTACATTCCAACCTCAGTTCTCCCTCCCACCCCTCCTTTTGCCCCCCCCTCTCCTCCTGTCACCTCCCCATCCACTCTTCCCAACGAGCAAGGGCTCCCCTGAGGAGTCAATAAAGTCTGACACGTTAAGTTGGGGCAGGACCAAGCCCCTCCCCCTACATTAAGACTGAGCATGGCATCCCACCATAGGAAATGGGCTTCAACAACCCAGGTCATGCACCAGGGATAGATCCTGGTCCTACTGCTAGGAGCCCCTCAGATAGTCCAAGCTTCACAACTGTCTGCCAAATATGGAGGTCCTAGTTCAGTCCCGTGAATTCTCTACAACTGTCTATCTAGAGTTCATGAATATCTACAAGCTTGGTTTAGTTGGCTCTGGAGATTTCTCCATCATGATCTTGACCTCCTTTGCTCATATATCCCTTTTCCCTCTCTTTGTTTGCATTCCTGGAGCTTGGACCAATGCTTGGTTATGGTTCTCTGCATCTAGTTCCATCTGTCACTGAATGAAGGCTCTGTGATGATAATTGGGGTATTCACCAATCTGATTACAGAGGAGAGCCAGTTTGGGCATCTTCTTCACTATTTCTAGGAGTCTAAGCTGGTGCCTTCCTTATGGATTCTTGGAAATTTCTCCAGCATCAGGTTTCTCCCTAACCCCATTGTGTCTCTCTCTACCAAGATCTCTCTTCCATTGCTATTCCGCTATGTCCCTCTAAGCCCCTGGACCATCCCGTTCCATCACATTCTTATCTCCCATCCCATCACCTTTACCTCTCTCCCATGCCCCCAGTTTACCCAGGAGATCTCATTTAATTCAACTTGACACAGGCTAAAGTCATCTGAGAGGAGGGAACTTCAGCTGAGAAAACACCTCCATCAGACTAGGCTGTGGTCCAGCCCATGGGCATTTTCTTAATTAGTGCCTGATCTGGGAGGACTCATCCCATGTAGATGGGGCTACCCCTGAGCTGGTGGTGCTATAAGAAAGCAGGATGAGCAAGCCAGTAAGGAACTCTCCTCCATGGCTTCTGCATTAGCTCCTGCCTCCAGATACCAGGCCTGTTTGAGTTTCTGCCTTGGCTTCTCTATGGACTGTGGTTCAGGATATGTAAGCTAAACAAACCCTTTCCTCCCCAACTTGCTTTTGGTTATGGTGTTTCATCACAGCAATAGTGACCATAACTAAGACACCATAGCTGAGCTCAGTGGACTCCAACAGATAGTTCCAGACCCGTGGTCACACAGATGACCCTGGATAAACTCACTGGGTCACAAAACAAGTTGAATAGAAATGAATGTATGGGAGAGATTTGTGGCAAGAAGGTGGATAGACAGGGGTGGTGGAGAGACGACTATCATAAACTGGGTATTTAGCTTGCCTAGCCCAGAAAACTAAGCTTAGAATAAATGAATTATCCTCAATTTATGTTCTCTACAGCATGAAAATTGTGTATACCCAGTTGGTACCTCTCAACCACACACTATACATTTGTGCTTAATTTTAATTAGTGGCTTCTTGGCCATCTGTTTAATATAAGTGGCATTCTGGGGCTGGGGATATAGCTCAATTGAGAGAGTGCTTGCCTGAAACACACGACAGTCTGGTTTTGGTTCTCAGAATGGTACATACTGGAGATGGAGGCCTGTGCCTATAACTGGGGAGGTAGAGCCAGGCTTCAGAAGTTCAAGGTCACTCTATTACATGGAGAATTGGAAGCAAGATGCCATTAAAAGGGCAAGGAGTAGAATTAAAGAAAAGAAGTAGCTTTCAAGTTTAAATGAATATAAATAGCATGATGGTACAGATCATGAGTATCACAGTAGTGTATTGTGTAACTTATCGTGGAGAGATGCAGAAATGTACCTACTCTTTTCGCTGGGGCATCAGAGACAGGTCAAAGTGATATTGTCACCGAAGTCTACCTTAGAAAAGCAACAAGTTTGAGGAAATAAGTTACAAGAATATGGGTGAGGGATTACTTCCGGGAGCATGGATGACTCAAGGCAGTTTCCTCACTAAAGTCTACCCCAACCTGGGTGAGAACTCAGGAAAGCTATATCCTTAGAGGTTCCTCAAGTATTTTTTGTCAGCTTACCGGATCAGAGAGACCCCTTTCCTCAGCAATTGTATTGCTGGCATAATATTGGAGGGGGGGATCTTGCAAATCCTGTTAGTTTTAGGATCTTCCTGAGGCTTATAAGATTCTTACTTCCTACATCTTAAGAAGGCTTCATCGGAATAAAAAATGTTTATTTGGAGAAAAATCGCTTGCAGCTCTTCACCTCTTCCCCGGGGTCTTACACACTTTCTGCCACCTCCTCCACCATGTTCCCTCAACCGGAGAGGGGGTAATGTGGATATCTGGCTGTCTTATTTTTCATTATTACCAATAGTCACTTGTTTTTAAAAGGTGATGGATTAGGAGTCTTTGCAGTCCAACAGCTTGTCAAAAAAAGTCAGTTTCCCTCCCTGACCAATTAGCGTTGACAGCAGCCGTGATCTATGGACATAAACACAAATCATTTTGTCACATTCATTTTGCTTCCCAAGCCACACCCGCTTTTGGCCCAGTTTAAGTAGCAGATATGAATTCCATCATATGGTACGGACCTTACATCTAATTGGAAATCAGTTGGTTATATCCATACTAGTTATAGTACTATTCCATCAATGGGCCCAACTTTTCCCAGCCAATGGGTGCTATAGCACGCAAAGTCCGTATTATAGCAAAACTCTGGCACTTTTCCTGTAGCAGCCTGCAGGACACCTTCCGGCATGATGGAAACCAATCAGCAAGGAGGAAGCTTCCGATTCTATTCCAGCTGGGTTTCTCCATATCCTGCAGCCAAAGTACAGGGTGCAACAGGGCTTAATGTCTAGTTCCGGCATGCAACTTTTAACAGTGACAACTTTCAATGTTTCTGGGGTTCCAGGGACCCTCCATACTAAAAACTGATAGGCGAGTATCCCACACATAGCACCAGAATTTTCCCTTAACAATCTTATGGTTTGAGGGAGTGCCTTTTGCCGTTTGCTGCTCACGTAAAGTTTATGCCTACATCGGGACTCCTTAAGTTCTGCCTTTACTGATCTTCCTGATGCTGTTTACAAACACGAAAGACACTTGATGGTTAGAAATAATAATGAAACGTTTCTGAAGAGGGTGGTTGGGATCCCCAAAGCTTCACCTCATTCCATTCCAAGTAAGTGTCAGTGAGTTTTGAATGGATAAAGGGATAAAGAACAAATATCAGCCAGACCCAATATAGTATGAGAAGATTTCACTGTCATCAACCAGACCCAATATAGTATAAGAAGATTTCACTATCATCAACCAGACCCAATATAGTATAAGAAGATTTCACTATCATCAGCCAGACCCAATATAGTATGGGAAGATTTCACCATCATCAACCAGACCCAATATAGTATGAGAAGATTTCACCATCATCAACCAGACCCAATATAGTATGGGAAGATTTCACCATCATCAACCAGACCCAATATAGTATGGGAAGATTTCACTGGCAACAGGACCCAGTAGAGTATGAAAGATTTCACTATATCTGTCAACTGCTCAATCAGAACTGAGTTGGGTATGGCAGCATGAATGGACATCCCCACTGAGACCTCCATGAACCACAGATATTTTCCATGAGTCACCTATCTGCCTTTATCCTAACCTAAGGGGACTGATGCTGCTGCAGGGTCACTGTGCCTCTTCCCACCCTTGATATCGTCTCAGGGAGACTAGTGCTGCTCAGTGTGACTCCCAACTAAGACCTGTGCTCTGGCCTGTCATGCCTAGTTCAATTTCCCTTTCTAGTGGCTCCACCTGGTTGTTAAAATGATCCCTGGTTGGATGAACAAACTCCACCCTCAGTATACTTTCTATTTGGTAGGGGAAACCCAACCCCTGCGTTAAGACTTACCTTCTGTAAACTGTTGCTCTCAGGCTTCACTGTCTGCCAAATGCTAACTAGGTATACAGCATGTCATTTTCTGTTGAATTTTTCTCTAGGAACTCCAGTTTGATACCAACTTTGCTCATCTTCTTGTTTTGGTGTTGGAACTTGGAAGTTGATATGTGCGCTTTGTTCTGTTCTCATCTTCTCTAACTGCTTGTGCATTGAAAGCACCTCACTCATAGTCAAGGTCATTCAGATCTGCACAAGTTTCTTTACCTCATAAAACCATGGCTAACCAAAGAGCGCAGCAAAGCCACACAAGTCTCACACCAGTCCCAGAACCGTGCGGAATCAGCTTCCTTCCTTCCTGTCCTGCGAACACATTTCTATCTGGCCCAGTGCATTTGGCTGTCAATCACAGCCTCCCTCATCCTAATTTCCCCGTAAAATGCTTGCCCTTCTGTTACCTTGAAGTCTTTAATTCTCATGGGGACCTCAGAGGGCAATCACCAGTTCCACATGAGCCAGTCCATCCAAGACTAACTTCTCTTGTTTTCCTTAATGTTGTGCAGTCGTCGTCTCAAGGTGGGATGGATAGTTATGTGACTCAGTGTCTCTGCCTTCCAGAACTCACACTGTTCAATCCCTTGTTTCATAGTCTCATGAGCTGGTCTATGACAATTTTTTTATTGCTTGTTTAAAAGTTATTTTCTCTCATTCCAAGAAGTTCCATTGCTGATTAAACCCTGGTTAGTATAATTTTTTTTCCAAAAAAAACAAAAAAAAAAAAACAAACTAGACCATTGTTAGGGTTTCTGTTTGAAAGTTGAATTATAGATTTTTCCTTTCTTTGTAAGACCTGAGGGACAAGTCATGCAGGGAGCTCCAGGGAAGTAACTGTTATGCCTTTTCACCTTGGCAAAGGTAGAATTTTCAGCCATGAAGTTACCTTTGAGTCATACATGTGCTTATAAGCAACCCTTTACCCATATTCTTGTAAATATCCCCAGTGCCTGCACTGGTTCACTAAGCTGGAATTTGGCAGCATTGTTATCAAATATTGGTCTGCCATTATCCTGTTTGTGTGAGTAGATGTCCATTTACATCACTCCAGGAAAAGTCACATGACACAACTGGCGCCTGATCAGAGATCCACAGAGTCAAGGACGAGTTGGGTAGAAGTGGTTGTATAGCTGCTGGAATGAGCACTATGCCAAGCAACTGAGGCAGCTTCATGCAAGGGTAGAACATGCACAGAAAAGAGCCTGTTATACTACCTTTCTGCGTGTGGTATGTGATGGTGTCTCCTTACTGCAGTCGTGGGTGCTTGCTCCCTGAAATGTGGGAGGATATGTGACTAAGACCAAACTTTCTGAGTAGGAAGTCCTTGAAAGGAAACCCAGGGTGGCCATCGTCCACTGGCTGTCACTGGGAACATACCTCATAAGCATGAGGATAACCCCTAGGAGCTGCTGGATTAGAGAATATATTGTCAGTCTCTTTAAGTAACATGCATGGATCAGAATCATAAGCAGGCTATTCTGTCATTCACATGTTTTTTCTTTTTTTTTTCTTTTTCTTTTCTTTTTTTTTTTTTTTTTTTTTTTTGTAGCTGACAAGACATACAGCCGAGGCTTAAGTATCTTCTCAAAAACAACGTGCTTCAGTAAGGGAGTAATTAAAATGGGAAAAAGACACATGGCCTCTGCAATAACCTCTTATTTAGAAAGAAAAGGTGTGGTAATTTGAATGTAATTGCCCCCATAAGCTCATAGGAAATGACACTATTAGGAGCTGTGACACTATTAGGAGCTTGTTGAGGTAGGTATGGCTTTGTTGGAGGAAGTGTGTCACTGTCAAGGTAGACTTTGAGGTCTTATATGTTCAAGCTATACCCACTGTTCCAGACCACTTCCTGTTGCCTGCAGATCAAAAACATAGGACTCTCACTTCTCCCAGCTGCATGCTTGCCTGCATGTCACCATGTTTCCTGCCATGATAATAATGGACTAAACCTCTGAAACTACAAGCCATGCAATTAAATGTTTTCTTTATAAGAGTTGCCATAGTCATGGTGTCTCTTCACAGCAACAGAACCCTAACTAAGACAAAAAGAAAAGGAAGATGAGATGGAGCTGCTGGCTGGCTGTTTCATACAGATGGCAGGGCACAAAAGAAAGAGAAGCAGTTCTTATTGCCTATGTAACCTTGGGATGAAGTATGGGGTATAGTAGTATATTATTTGTGTTTTAATAAATAAAGTTTGCCTGAAGATCAGAGGGCAAAGCAGCCATACTAGTCATCCATACAAGCCAGGCAATGGTGGCACACTCTTTAATCCCAGGACTTGGAAGACAGGGGAAGATCCATCTCTGTGAGTTCAAGACCACCATGGGCTACACAAGATTGAATCTATCTAAAAGAGAAACAGAGCTTACCTAAAGGTAATCCTCTAGCACTAGGGAGGTGGAGACAGGAGCGATATGGTTGGGCAGAGAGAGGAATATAAAGGAGAAGAGACAGGAACTCAGTGGAGTGTCAAGTCTGAGGATTCATGGAGACAGGATCCTACCCCTTCGGTCTGAAGATTTGGTAAAGGAGAAAGGTCTTTCTAGTTATTGGCTACTTTGCTTTTCTGATCTTCAGGTTGAACACCAATATTTGTCTCTGGGTTTTTATTGTTTGTCCTACAGCGGGGGGACAGCTGATAAATCTTCTCAGCTTTAGGAACATCCTGCAATTTATGAGTTCTTTTCTTCCTGGGGCATCTTCCTTCAAGAAGAAATTTATGAATTGAGAGGAAATTACTGTGCAAAACAGTGGCAGAATCACAGAAGGAGTTATGTTCACAGATCATACACCCACGCCTGAAAGGCATGAACCAAGACTCTAGGGTGTGAACTTTAGAACATACAGCTCCAGGAATCATCAAGCCGAAGATTCCAACTCCACACATAATTTGCAAATCAGTAGCAAGGAGGGACAAAGAAGCAAGAATATGAACAACAGGAGAAGGACTTTCAGAGTCCAGGAAGGAAAGCCTCCAGTGCTGGCAGGCAGAGAACATGATGGCCTTTCCTCTGGACTCTGTGTCCACACATCATAGTTCACAAAATTAGCTCCTTTGAGTTTCATCAACATGAAGCCTGGTGTACATTTATTTGTTTGAATTATGTTCCTGCTTTACACACAAAATACTGGAAGCAGTGTAACACAACTTAATATGTGACTTGGAGTCTGAGGTTGGGAGATAGAGAGGACAGGCAGGAAGAGCGCCTTCTGTAGACTGCATTAACACAACCAGCTAAGGTAGACCATCTACTTTCAGTACCTCAAGACATTAAGTTCAACTTTGTTAAAATGAACAAACAGCTGTTAATCTCCTAAATCTGGTTGCACGTATAAACAAAGATCTTGGAGGTAATCACTCTTATCTCTAAAACAAGGAAAAGCTGAACACACCAAACATCCACAACTCTTCTTGGACTCATCAGAAAACTGAGGTCAAGGGTTAAACTACCACCCTGAAATTTGGAAAGACGGATGGAGTAAGTACAGAGGATCTCAGTGCAGGTAAGTGTAACTGGAACAGGGTATACAAGAGCCCCAAAGTGGCAATGATAGCTAAAGGATAATTTTTATGAACTCCTAGATGCTGATCTTGAGTTAGGTTAGTAGTAGAACTCTTGAGTGCTAAGTACCGCATCTTAAGGGGCTCCTATATTTTACTAGGTTTTATTTCCAATAATACCTCTGTTCTCATGGTGACCAGCAAAAAGAGCAAAAGAAAAAAACTCTTATTTCCAGCAGAGGAGGGAAAAATAAATTATTTAAGGTTTTTTTAAAAAAAAGCATTCTTCATAACAGAAGCCCCCTTTCTCAGACAGCTTTTCCAGATCCTCATCCCTCCCAAGAGGGAGGCAGTCATCCAATTCCTTTCCTTTGCAGTCTTCCTAACCAATGTGTACAGAGAAAGCACAATTGTAAGAAGTACTTGGGAGACTTACAGTCCCACCAGCCCACTAAAGAAGTGAGGATTTGGGGCTGGAGAAATGGCTCCACAGTTAAGAGCACCTGAATTGAGTTCCCAGCACCCACCTGGTAGCTCACAACCATCTGTTCCAGCAGATCCAACACCATCTGATATAATACAAACCTGAAAGCAAAACACGCATCCTTCGATAAAATCAAATATCTAAAGACAACTCTTGAAAAAGACCAAGACCTCATCATAAAATTACAAGTTGTTTCTCTGACCCCATATTTTCTCCCCATCTCAACAGGCCCCTGAATAACACGGAGAACTAAATTTGAAATAACTGCAAGATGAAGATTCCATATAAGCAGTAGTTCCTTGCAAAACATCCAGATAACAGGGGATACATAACACCAAGGGTTCCAGCACCACCCACAGCTGTGATCAATATTAAACACAGTCCAACACTCAGCAAGAAAATTAACAACCCATTTTCTTCACTTCCTATTATGTCATATATGTCCACAATTGACAAAACATTACAAGCCAAAAAAAAAAGCAAAAACAAAACAATACAAGGACACAAAGAAAGTAAACTAATTGGAGATAATCAGGCTTGGAATTAGGAGACAGGGAATTTAAGCAATATCATTAGTGTGTTAAGTTCTCTGATGAAAAAGTAGGCATCATAGTAGAGTAGATGAGTTCTTTAAGCAGAGAAGAGAGACACTTTAATAAAAAAAAAGCAGCAATGGAATTGAAGATCTCACAGCAAAAATAAAGGATAACCGATCAAGAAGATGAGTTACATGTTTTCTACTAAGCCCAATGGTTGCAGTGCAATCTTAGGACCCGGAGGATGCAAGTATAGAATTGACTCCCATGGCTGTCCTGTGACCTCCCCTTGTGCACATGGGCATGTGTACACACACACCACCACCACCACCACCAACAACAACAGCAAATACACGGATGTTAAAAATAAATTAATGAAAATGTCTTTGCTGGTCTTAGACAAAGAAAGCATTAATGGACTGGAACATGGGGTAAAGACTGAAACATGAAGAGGAAAAAGACCAAGTATAAAGTAAAATAAATGAGTCATTCAGGAATAATAGTGGGCAATTTCCAACACTGAAGTATTTATGTATTTGTAGTGTAAAAAAGGAAAAAAGAATGGGATTTAAGGAACACTAACTGAAGTTAATAACTCCCAAGATTTTCAAAACTGATTGTCCATACTCATCCTGTCAGGAGCAAAGATATTCTGAAAAGATCCATCTCGTGCCTCACTTAGGCTATCAGACTGCAGAGACAATAGGCCCAAAGGAAGTGGAATTCCCCCAGGAATTTCATGTAGGTTGAAGGGAAATGTTGAAATTCTAGTGCTAGCAAGAGGGGAAACATAGCTCCCGGGAAGAGATTTCACAGGGATGGCAACTTGGAGGACAGATCTAGAGCCAGGAGGCCAAACAATGATGTGCCAGCAAGGTGGGACAACCCATTGACCAAGCCTACTAAGCGAGGAGTACTTCTTACACTCTTTTAAACCTTAAACCTCATGTTAGGCCCTCCAGAACAGACCAAGGTGGAGAATTGGGTGGGGTCATTGGACTTTATTTGTTCCTGTTCCCACTGTAGCCACATTGAATACATTTCCTTTTCACTTAGACTTGTTTCTATAAGTGGCCACTGAGAGGGTTGGTCAAACCTAGCGCCTTAGAGCTGCGGGGACCTAGTCTCTCACCTTAAAAGCCAGGAAAAAGAAACACTAGCGAGTTTATTAAACAGGGTAAGTACCAACTTATAAACTCTTAGGCATTAACCAATGTAGTCAAATAATCAAACTAAATATACTAAAAGAGAATGAAAAAAATGAAGGAGCTAGATCTACGTAGAAATAAGGATGAGAATTGTATAGGCCTGCTTAGCAGAAACCAGGAAGGCAGGAATAAACTGGAACAAGACTTTTAAAGACTTCAGTACAACTCAATAACCTGGGGTTTTATATCTGGCAATTTTTCTTTCTAAATGAAAAAAAAGAAAATAAAGACTCCTTTGAAGAGAATATGGAGGCATTCATTGGCAGTACGGCATCCCTAGGAGTAATGTTAGTTCTTCAGAGAGAAGAAAAATTGAACAGGTTGGGATTCTGACTTCTCAAAAGAAGGGGCTAGTGTCTGTGACAGAATTGAAGAAGGAAAATCTCTTCAAATGCTCAAAAATAAGTATAGTTAATAAACTGAGAGGAAGAGGAAAATGAGATCCTATAAAATGTTCCATTAAACCAGGGAAAGAAACTGTAAAGAGAGGGCAAGATTTCCTAAAGGAACAAGGAGAAAAATGGCGACAAGATGGCAGGTATTAAACGAATGAGATGAGCAATTAGCGGTCTCACAGTGCTGGGGTCTTTCAGTCCAAGAGCAAAGTTCTAACTGGAGGCTCAGTTTTCTGGCTTATAGACAGGCTTTGTGCTGTGTTCTCAGACATTGCTTCCCTAGTCTGTGCTGAGCAGCAATGCATTCAGGCACAGTGTGAAGAAATGACAAGTTAGTGGACACACACACACACATATGTATACATATATATTCATGAAAAATATTAAAATGAAACCAAATGCAAGATGCAGAATTTTCAGTTCCTCTTCTCATTACTGTGGCTAAACTCCTAAAAAGAACCACTTTAAGAGAGGAGAGTTGATTTTTGTCATGGTTTGATGGTAAAGGTTTGACGGGAATGCAGAAGCAGCTTGTGGATGTGGCAATAGGCACACAAAGCTGTTTTTCACATGCTGGAGACCAGTAACACAGAGGAATGCAGGTCTGTAGATAGCTTTCTCCTTTCCTTTGGTGTTCAATCCCGGACTTCAGGTGACAGGGTGCAGTTTCCCACACTTAGGGAGAGGGTTTTTTCCCTTCAGTTTGTCCTCTCTGGTTAAGTACTCGGACATACAGTCAAAGACGTGCCTCTTTAAATCCCTAGGTATTTCTTACAGTGCTCATGATGACAATTAAATTTAAAAATCACGTGGCGTAAATAAATGTATGCAGGTGCATACATATTCTTTTCAACAAATGAAACAATAATGCACACCAGAAAAAAACAACCTCTTTAACAAAGAATGCTGGGAAAACTGGAGACCCACAAAGGGAGGGCAGAAGTGCAGTCCCTGACAATTGCCCTGCAGAGAAAGCAAAACAGAGCAAAGACCTTAGTTAAGGCAAGACATGGAAACCTGAAGCTACTAGAGAAAGTCAGAAAAAGCACTCCACATAGGGTATAAGCACTGACTCAGGTGGCGCAGGCTAGAAGAAGAGCTAATAAGATTAAGATAAACTAAAAAGTGACTTACAGACAAAAAGCTAACTAAATAAAGAAACAATACTTAAATAAACTAATACATAAATTAAAATATATTAAATAACCATTAAATACTCATCAAAAGGAGGATAACTACCTAGAGTGTATAAAGAACTTCAAAATCTTAGCACAAAACTTGACAATCCAGTCAATGATATGAAAATCAACAGAATAAACATACTCCATGAAGAAATATGAATGACTAACAAATACATCTAAAAACAATGACAAAACCCTATAGAATGTATATACATACATACATACACACACATACATATAAGTGTGTGTATGTGAATGTATGATGGTTTGAAAGAAACTGCCCCCATAGGGAGTGGCACTATTAAAACGTGTGGCTTTGCTGGAGTAGGTGTGGCCTTGTTAGAGGAAGTGTGTTTCTGTGGGGGTGGGCTTTGAGGTTGCCTATGTTCAAGCTACACCCAGTGACAAATTTCACTACCTGTTGCCTGCAGATCAAGATTTAGAACTCTCAGCTTCTTCTCCAGCACCAACTCTGTCTGCATGCCACCATGTCCCACCATGATGATAATGGACTCAACCTCTGAAACTGTAAGCCAGCCCCAATAAGAGTGGCTGTTGTCATGGTATCTCTTCACAGCAATAAAAACCTAAGTAAGGCTGATTATCTATCATCTATCTATCTATCTATCTATCTATCTATCTATCTATCTATCTATCTATTCTGTCTATCTAAGTCAGTCTGTCCATCCATCTTTTGTCTGTCAATCCATTCATCTATGTTGAATGTGTCTGTTATTGTTTTGTTTTTGAGAGAGAGAGAGAGAGAGAGAGAGAGAGAGAGAGAGAGAGAGAGAGAGAGAGAGAGAGAGAGAGAGAGAGAGAGAGAGAGATTTATTAGAATGTCTTACAGGCTGTGATCCAATTAGTCCAAAAGGATTGTATACCAACAGAAGGTCCAAGAATCCAGTAGATATTCAGTCTTTAAGACAGGATGTCTCTGCTGGTCTTCAGTATATGCCATAATCCTGCAGAAGTAGCTCTAATGTCAGTGAAGGGATGGACTTGCCAGTGAGACGGAGCAGCAAGCAGACAGAGACAGTGAGCTTCCTTCTTGCATGCCCTTTATATAGGCTGCCAGAAGAAGGTATGGCCCAGATTAAAGGTGAATCCTCCCACCTCAAAAGATCTGGATTTAAAGTGGCTCTTCCCACATCACATGATTTAATTAAATTTAATGAAGAAATAAATCCTTCCCAGGTACCCAGCTGCCTGAGTTTTAGTTAATTTCAGATGCAGTCAAATTGACACCAAGAACAGCCATTCAAGCTGTCTATAGATTATTCATGTTCCTGTAAGTAACCCCAATAAAGTAATTGGGGTTCAGCAAGCCATACTTAGAATACTTTGGTCTGTTGATACCATCTCTATATGGATTAAATAGCAGTTTATTTAAATCTATCCAGAAAAAGCCATAAACAAATTACTAGGAAAATCAGTCTAATCACAGAACTACCATGTGGTTCAATGATGCTATGTATCTGCATTTAATCTAAGGAATCAAAGTCATATAAACCTAAAATATCTATGTCTACATACCAATGTTTATGACAGTACTCTTCACAATATCTATGTATCTATATATAGTGGTTGAATGGCTAAGGAAAATGTGGCATGTCTACAAATAGTATTAGCTAGTCATTAAGAAGATTGAAATCACATTGCAGGTAGGGATACATTAAGCACAATATGGCCGATCCAGAAAGCACCATGTTTTGTCTCCTGTATGGATTCCAAATTATAGAAAGAAGTAGAACGAGAAAAAAAGAAGGATGAAAAAGAAGGAAGTACAGAAAGCAGAGAAGTTGAAGTGGACAGAAGGTTGCAGGGAAGGCTGAAGAAAGGAAGACTAGAAGAAATGACATTAAGAAGTCAGGAAGTCTTTAACAAAATTATATAAACAAAATGCCTTATCTACATTCATAAACTATCATAAAGTAATATTTTATACCGTTAATATGCACTAATCTAAAAAGTAGAAAATATTTTTGTTTTCTACAAAATACAGTATTAGAAAATCGGGAACTCACCGAGGCCAGCTGGCCTGGGTCTGAAAAGCAAGGGATAAACCAACTCGCTGAACATAGTGGACAAGAGGACTACTGGCTTGAACAATGGAATGGGTTTTTTTTGCTTTGGTTTGGGGAGCTTTGTGTTCACCTTACTAGACCTGGATGGGTGGGTCCTTGAGGGGGCTTGTTGGGGGGAGAATGGGAGGCGGAGGTGGGGAGAGATAGAAATCTTTAATAAATGAATAAAAATAAATAAAAAGAAAAAAAAGGACTGAAGAGATGGCTGCTCTTTTTGATAACTCAGGTTTGGATCTTAGCATCCATGTTGTGGCTCACGATCATTTTCAATTCTAGTTCCAGGGTATTTGGTGCCCTTTTCTGAATTCTGGGTCACTAAATACATGTAGCACATCCTACATGCAGACAAAACACTCATACTTAAATACATCTAAAAAAGAAAGAGAAAGGAGAGAGGGAGGGAGGTGGAAGAAGGGAGAAAAGGAGGGAGGGAGAGAGAGAGAAAGAGAGAACAAGTCATATTCAGAAAGAAAATATTCATAGTATTCATAAAATATGAGTCTGGTGAAGAATTGATATGGGAACACATAAATACATAGACTCCTTCCTTATTGAACAATAACAAATTAAGCAACAATAAAACAATAAACAAAACCTCTAAACACACATATAATCAAAGAAGACCTACAATCTGCAAAAGAGCACAAAGAAGATGCTCATTTATTCAGTTTTAAGAAACTGAATAAAGCTTGGTGGTGAAGGCCCACACCTTTAACCTTAGTACTCGGGAGGCAGAGGCAGGCAGATTTCTTAGTTTGGGGCCAGTCTGGTCTCCAGAGTGAGTTCTAGGACAGCCAGGGATACACAGAGAAATCATGCCCCAAACAACAACAAAAGAAAACAGGGAAAGAAGGAAAGGGAAGGAGGGAGGGAGGAAGGAAGGAAGGAAGGAAGGAAGGAAGGAAGGAAGGAAGGAAGGAAGGAAGGAAGGAAGGAAGGAAGGAAAATGGATAAAAACAACACTGAGCTAAGTGTACACTTCTACTGCAGTGGCAGAATGGTTGAAGTTTAAAACTTTAGTAAGTCACTGATGATCAGAAAAGGGGCATCAGGATGTCTGAGCCTTTGCTGCTGAGGATGCTGAGTTGTGTGGCCCTGGGGAGGACACTGTCGCTGTTCCTAATGAAGCTAAATACAGTCTTGCTATGTGATCCATTCATATTTACCCTGTCACTTTGAAAAGTTAAACACATACCTGAAAATGACTATTTCTGTAGGAGCCCACAGAAATGAGTCCACTCCACCGTGACTTAAGGTCAGAGGGCTTAAGCCTACTCTTTCAAAGTCATTGACAAGAAGTCTGACTTCAGGAGCGGCTACAAACAAGAGATCCTGACCTAGGGTGTGCTTGCTTGGTGTGTTGGATATTAAGATGGCCCATAGAGGTGGATTCATTCCATCTTGACCAACAGTCAGAGAATTCAAGCCTGTTCCTGCTTCTTCTTTTTTAAGACAGGAGGTTTGACCCAGGGAGTGGCTGCCTACAGGACACTTGGTCTAAGGTGTTGTCGCTGCATGTCCTGCAGAATGCTTAACTCAGGAAATAGGGCTTGATGTCTCAAATATTGAAGAAAGTGATTGTTCTGTTTGTCCTTCATGTGCTGTGAACGCAGTCTTTTGCCTTCTTTCCCCTCTTTTTGGATTTGGATATGTAAGCATATGGAAGATTAACACCAGCGAATTCAGTATTCGCTGAATAGCCCTTCTGGTTCTATCCCATGTCTCTGTATTTCTTTTACATCTCAATTCCTTCTACCTAACATTTCTAATCCATGCACCCCTACCCTGGAACACGCAAACCCTGTTGAGGCTGACCCCTGACATATTCTAGTGCTTTTATTCATAACTACCAACACCTAGAAACAAACAAAATGTCCTGAAACAGTGTAAAGATTTGACGGATTGTGGTGCATCCATGCAATGTGACATTATCCAGCACGGTGAGCTGATGGAAAGTCATGCTACAGGAAAGCACAGGGAAGAAACTAAGATGCATATTGATAAGTGAAGGAAACCGTTCTGGAAAGGAGTACATGGTGCCGCTCAAATTACCTTGAAGATCTCACATACTAGAAAAAGCAAAATGATAATGGCAGAAAGAAAAAAAATCATTGCTGCATCGTCTAGTAAGGGAAGGAGGAACAAACAGGCAGCCACAGGACACTGTTTGGAAGCAGTTGATCCCTTCCTGCATGATGCTTATGGGTAGACATTGACGGTCATTTGTTGAAACCCTAACCTTACAGTTCAAGCAGTTAATCAGGTAACCAGAGCACTCAGAAGACTGAGTTAGAAGGGTCACCATTTCAAGGCTAGCTTGGGTTGCATAGTGAAAGTCAAAAAAAAGAAACTGAAAATAATTAAGAAAGTTGAAGAACCTTAGGAGAAAGGAAAGCCTATGACAAGAGACTATAATAATGCTAAAAAATGAAGCAACCTTTCAATATATGTATATATGGTATATATGTATATATATATGTACATGCATGTGTGTATGATGTATATGTATATAATATATTCATATTATGTATATGTCTGATATATATATATATATATATGATGTGTATGTATACATGTATTTTAAGATGCTTCTACACTAGCAAGTCTCTACGTAGTTTTTTCAAGGGCTTTTAGTGTCCATTATCCCTCTCCATACCCCTTCCTCTATTATGCCCTCCAGCCTCAATCCCTCTTGCTCCATTATTCCCCACCCCCTTCACATCACCTGCATTCTAGCTCCTCCTACCTCTCTCTTTTATTAATAAATTTATTGAGAACCTCTGGGACCTAAGCCAGGTAGAAAACAGAAAAACCAAACAAGAGCCGCCTCTAGTGGCAACACACTCAAAGCGTAGAAGCAGAAATACAGAACCACATAGCCAGTAAGTGTGTTAAAAGAGAATTTTTTTTTTTCAAAACAGAAAGGATATAGTGTTCAAAACCCTGGAATCAGAACTAACCAGAGGCAGGGCTGGCGAGTGCAAGCCTACATGTGGAGCTGAGAGGACCATCCGGGGTGGGGGTGGGGCTCTGGCCTCACTCAGTCCCTTGTCCCCCCTTCCCCACCCCGCTGTCTCCAGTGCTCAGGGCAGGCAGGTATAGACCACCTTCCCACCCAGCGGCAGAGGGGAGAGAGAAACAGGCCTTTTCTGGCACTCCTACCCAGGACGCCAGCTGAGACCAGGTCCTGAAGTGGGTCGAGGCCCTTAGCAGCCTAGCACTGAGCAATACAGTGAGCATGGAAATGAAGCGGGTCACCCGGATAAAACAGGTAGCCACCACCAAACTTCCCAGCTGTGCCTAGGACGAAACCCCTGCTCACACAGGTCTCGGTAAAGGCTGTAGTGCAGTTCTCGTGGGCAGGACTGCCAGCGTAGGTCCAGTCTTTGGCTGCACATGCCAGTTCAGGGGCTTAGCCTTTACAGGCCAAGGCCTGGCAACTGGATGAGCAGGGCTGACCTGGGCAAAAGGGTCACTCAGTTTGAAGGCCTTGGTGGGAAGAGGTGGAGTCGGCTTCCTCCTGCTGGGCAGAAGCATGGCCATCATCACTGTTCTCTACCTTGGGTAGCTTCCTCAGTCCTTGAATACTGTTCCAGCTTCTGCTTCTTGGCAACTGGTGCTCTACAATGATCTTTAAGAGTCCCAGACACAGGGTCTCACGGGTCTCAGCTGCCACGGCGCTCTGCTCCCAAGAACTGCTCTTGCTGGAGTTTGCACAACGCCAGGCTAGAAGGTGGTTTCAGGAATCCAGACGCGAGATGCTAACTAGAGTCATGGGCCTCTCTCTGCCAAGAGCCTGACTTCTTTGGGAGCAGAAGTGGGAGGCCCAGGGCCTAGTGGCTGTGGAATAATCCTTCTGTTAACTAGCCTATAGATGGGCAGGAAGAGATTAGGTAGAAGACCCAGACGGAGAGACTTCTGGGAAGAAGAAGGCTGAGCCTGAGTGGTCATCAGGAGATGCAGAGGGAGCAGACATGCTGGATGACAAGTAATGTCACAAACCACATGGCATACATAGATAGATAGAAATAGGTTAATTTAATTTGTAAGAGTTATTAATAAGACTGAGCTATCGGCCAAGCATTTATAGTTTATAAATTTGTAAGTTTCCGTGTTGTTTATTTGGGAACTGGCTGGTGGGAAAGGAAAGAACACCTGCAGCTAGTTCTGATGGGGCTGATGGGACAGACCCACTGGGGGACCCCAGCTCCTGCAGGGCCTCAGGTCTCCACACCGGCCAGTGACTATCGGTGAGTGCCACCACCAGCATTCTCCTGCCTATCTCATCTCTCATGAGAGTCTCCAACCATATCAAGGCCCCTGCTAAACTTCTAAGCAAATCTCAATTGAAACACACACACACACACACACACACACACACCTGAAGTTTCTAAGCCAACACCCACAGAAGGAAAAAACATACAACATTTGTCTCATGGGATTTGGGGTGGTCTCACTAAGAATGATTATTTCCAGCTCCATCCATTTACCTCTAAATTTCATAATTTCATTTTTCACAATAGCTATCTGAACAATATTCCATTGTGTAAATACAGCATGTTTTTATTGCCCATGCATCAGGTGATGGACATCTAGGGTGAGTCCATTCCCATCAACTGTGACCAGAGCAGCCGTGAACACAGATGAACGAGTGTCTGTGCGGTAGGATATAGCGTCCTTTCAGTATATGTGAAAGAGTGGTGGCTGGATCATATGGCAGATCTAAAAAAATAAAAATAGTAAACAAAACACCTTGTATTCAGTTTTTTGCAGAACCTCAACACTGATTTTCACAATGACTCTGCCAGTTTTATTCACTCCCACCAATGAATAAGTGTTCCCCTTCCCCCAAATTTATGCCTGCACTTGTTCCTGTCATTTGTTTTTTGTCTTTGTTTTATTACTGTTTTGGCTTTTGAGGTAGCATCTGACCATGTAGACTTTCCTGACCTGGAACTCACTCTGTAGACCAGTCTGACCTTGAACTAATGGACAATGTGCCTACTTTTCAAATGCCAGGATTAGAGGCATGGGGCCCAGCTTGTGTCTTTGTTTTAGTAGCAGACATTCTGACTGGGATAAGATGAAATCTCAACACAGTTTTACTTTGCATTTCCTTGATGGCTAAGGTTGTTGAACATTTAAACTCTCTTTCTTAGCTATTTGTATTTCTTTTTTTAAGAACATTTTTTAGTTCTATTCCCCAAGTTTTAATTGGGCTGTTTGGTCTTGATGTATCATTTTTGAGCTCTTTGTATAGTCTGGACACTAGCTCTCGGTCAGATGTATAGTTGCTAAAGAATTTTCCCCCTTCTGTGAGCTACCCCTTTACTCCAATCATGGTGCCCTTTGCTGTGCAGAAGCCTGTTTCAGTATTTTTGTACTAGTTTTTTTTCTATAACCATGATAAATTCCATGACCAAAAGTGACTTGGGGAGTAAAGAGTTGATTTGGCTGGCATACAGGTTACAATCGATCATAGAGGAAAGTCGCAGGGCAGGAACTAAGCAGAAACTGTGGACAAGTGGTGTTTACTAGCTTGTGCCTCCTGGCTTGGTCAGTTTGTTTTTCTGATCCAACCCAGAATCTCTTGCCCAGAGGGGACACTGCCCACAGTGGGGTGGCTCCTTCCACATCAATCATCAACCGAGAAAACGTCCCATAAAACTTGCTCTTAGGCCAATCTGATGGAGGCATTTTTCTCCGTTGAGTTTCCCTCATCCCAGGTGACATTAGGTTGACTCATGGACAAAAACAAAACAACAAAAACAGCACAAGTTTCATAGTGGAGTTGCTCTACAATGGAGGGGGGCAAAGCCTCTCTTAGGAACCTTCGGCCACCAAAACAAAACACCTGCATCATAAATGAGCTACTATTGGCTAGTGCTCTTGTTTACTCTCCAGAACTTGATGCTACGACCTTATTATTGAAGGCACCATACACATGAATGGAGAATATGTCAAAATCAAGCTGACACCAGCCTGGAAGCATCATGTCTCCTGACTAGCTCTCACAGTGCTGGGAGGTTCAAGGCATGTCACTGGGGGATAAACCTACTCATCAATTTTACCATCAGGATGGTAATTTGAAAGTTAGCACAGGGAGACTGGGATGGCACAGAAGTGCTGTAATGGATTGGAATTGGAAATAACATATAAATTCAGTTCAGCGTGACATGATTACCAACAGATATGTATATGATTATAAGTTCATGCAAACACACACACAAATGTGCACACACACACATGCACACACATATATACACACACACATACACCTTTGCTTTCTCAACTAAAAGGCTCTAAAGGCGGGAGATATTCTAGTTGCAATAAAAACGTTGAATACCAGTTCCTATTTTGTAAACACCATTCTTCACTCTAGTCTCCTTAGAGGACCTATTACCTCTATGACTAGAGCAGAGACTGTAGAGAATCAACTCAGAGCATCTCACAGTGTTAGAAAAAATAAAGCAAAAAAAAATAATTAAAAAGATACGTTAAAAGGAAACAGGAGTGTCATGATGCACATGGTCCTGGAACTTTGGGTATGGGTAGTAAGAGAATGCAGAAAGGACAGACATACAGACAAACATGTAGGAAAGCTGAGATCACATGGGGTGTACTACCACCACAACTGGGAATCTCAGAATGGTTATTAAATAAAGCACAGAGGGAGGGGTTAGTTAGTTTCCTCAGGAGTTCTCTCTGTATGTACACAATCTCAGATTTGAACATCCAAAAGGAGGAAGCTGTAGTTGCTTACCTTTGCACATAGAGATAAGCATTCAGAACACTCAGATTTGGACTCCAGCTGAGTTTTGCCACCCTTCTTGAGACTGGCCCAGATGGAGAAATAGCTTTGCCAATGACCCATAGATCAGAAGCCTCTGAGTTTTCAACACTGCAGAGCTCATGTTCACAATACATATGCACTCAGGACTTCACTCAGTCACGGCTTCTTTGGTTTCCCACAGAAGAGCCTACTGAAAGAACTATCAGTGGCAAAAAACAGAACAGTTTGGGCCACAACATAATAGCCATATTGGATCATAATTCAAAATATACATAAAATATTTCAAAGTCCATTTGAACATAAATGACTGAATAATAACAAATGGAGGGGGCAAATTTCCCAAGCAGAACAATTATTTTTATGCAAAACCTCCATATTAAAATATAAAGAAGCACAACTCTCCACATTTTAATGTGGAGTGTACATAGTTACTTCTTAAGACACCATGGAGACAAGGGAGTGACCACTGAGGGAGCCTGTCCAAGCCAGGGATATTGTGGGAACAGGCCTGAGCCAGAAACCTCCATTGGAACAGGCATTAGCCAGGAACCTCAGCTGGAGCAGACCACAGGCAGCAACCTCCACAGAAGCAGGTACAAGGGAGTCACAACTGAGGGAGTAGGCTGGAGCCAGAGACCTCTGTGGGACCAAACACAAGTCAGCAACCTTCAAGGAAGCAGGCCCAAGGTAGCGACCTCAGCTGGAGCAGCCCCAAGCAAGCAACCTCCATTGGAGCAGCTCAAATGACCCCCAGGATTGCAGAGAAACCCCCAGGAGCACTGAGAGACCTCTGGGAACACCAAGTGACCTCCAGGACGATGGGAACCATGGCCCTGACTGCATGAGGAGCAGACATCGGACCCTTGGATCCACTGGCATCTGGAAAACTGTTAACCAGATACACAGTTCCAACTATACCAATCAGAGGAAAAGATGGGAAGACAAGGTTAAGACACACTCAACACCACAAAGAGCAAAACAAAACCAACAAAAACTAATGGCCCTACAATAGCAAGACATGAAAACCCAAATATAGATGAAGCAGAAGAAAATGACCTAAAAAATAACTATAGGTCCTTAAAGAGGAAATGAAAAATTCCCTCAAAGAAATTGAGGAAAAGAAAAACAAAAACTTGGACGAAATCAACACATCCCTTAAAGAAAACCAAGAAAAAACAATGAAACAGATGAAAGAAATGATACAAGACTTGATAACCAAGTAAAGGAAAGAAAAGAAAACACAAATTAGAGGGAATTATAGAAATAGAAATTGTGAGAAAATGAGCAGGAACCACAAATGCAAGCATAAACAGCAGAATACAAGGGAAAGAAGAGAGAATCTCAAGAGCTGAAGATACAACAGAGGAAAAAGACTCATCAGTCAAAGAAAACATTAAATCTAACAAAAGCTTAACACAAAAAAATCCAGAAAATATAGGACACCATGAAAAGACCAAAACTAAGAATAATATGTATAAAAGAAGATGAAGAATTTCAACTCAAAAGCACAGAAAATATATTTAAGAAAATCATAGAAAAAAACTTTCTCAACCTAAAGAAAGATATGCCTATGAAGACACAAGAAACATGCAGAACACCAAATAGACAGGATCAAAAAAAATGTCACCTTACCACATAATAATCAAAACACTAAACATATGGAATAAAGAAGGAATATTAAGAGCTGGAAAGGAAAATGGCCAAGAAACATATAAAGGCAGACCTATCAGAATTACACCTGACTTCTCAATGGAGACAGTGAAAGCCAGAAGGTCCCAGTCAAATGTTATACAGACACTAAAAGACCACGGATGCCAGCCCAGACTACTATACCCAGCAAAACTTTCAGTAACTATAGACAGAGAAAACAAGATATTTCATGACAGAACCAGTTTTATCCAATACCTCACCACAAACCCAGCCTTACACAAAGTATGAGAAGGAAAACTCCAGCATAAAGAAGTTAGCAACATCCACAAAATCACAGACAATAGATGATCTCACAGCACCAATCCCAAAGAAGAAGAAAACACACACACACAACATCATCAACAGAAAAACTAAAATAACAGACACTAGCAATCACTGGTCATTAATATCCCTTAATATAAATGGACTCAACTCACCTATAAAAAGACACAGGCTAACAGATTGGATATAAAAATAGAATCCATCCTTATGCTGCATACAAGGAACACACCTCAATGTCAAAGACAGATATCACTGTAAAGGGTTGGGAAAAAAAATTCCAGATCAAATGGACCTAAGAAACAAGCTGTTGTAGCTATCCCAATGTCTAGCAAAAGAAACTTCAAACTAAAATCAATGAAAAGATACAAAGAAAAACATTTCATACTAGTCACAGAAAAAAATCCATCAAGAGGAAACTCAATACTGAACATCGGTGCCCCAAATACAAGGGCACCCTCATATGTAAAAGAAACACTACTGAAGCTTAAATCACACATTAAACCCCACACACTAATAGTGGGAGAATTCAACATTCCATTCTCACCACTGACAGGTCTGTCAGACAGAAAATTAATGGGGAAATAAGGGAACTAACAGAAGTTATGACTCAAATTGACGTAACAGACATCTATAGAACATTCCATCCAAACATAAAAGAATATACCTTCTGCTCAGCACCTTCTCAAAAACTGATCACATTCTAAGTAACAAAGGAAACCTCAACAGATAAAAAAATAAAATAACCACATGCACCTTGTTGAATCACCATGGCTTAAAATTAGAATTCAACAGCAACACTAATTTCAGAAAGCCCACAAGCACATGGAAATCAAACAATGAACACCTGAATCATCATTGGGTAAAGGAAGAAATAAATAAAGAAATTAAAAACTTCCTAAAATTCATTGAAAATGACCACATAAAATATCCAAATTCATGGGACACAATGAAAGCGGGGTTAAGAGGAAAGTTCAAAGCACTAAATACCTACATAAATAAGCTGGAAAAATACCTCACTAGTGTGTTATCAGAACACCTGAAAACTCTAGAACAAAAAGAAGCAAACTCACTGAGGAGGACTAGATGGCAGAAAATAAATTGAGAGCTGAAATAAAAAAAAAGAAACAAAGAAAACAATACAAAGAATCAATGAAACAAAGAGTTGCTTTTTCAAGAAACTCAACAAAACAGACAAACCTTTATTCAAACTATCCAAAAGGCATAAAGAGAATATACAAATTAACAAAATCAGAAGTGAATAAGAGGCCAGAACAACAGACCTGAGAACATCCAAAAAATCATTAGGCCATATTTTGAAAGTCTGTATTCCATAAAATTGGAAAGCATAAAAGACATGGACAATTTTCTGGATAAATATCACTTACAAAAATTAAGACCAGATAAGCAAAATAAATAGACCTATCACTGCTAAAGAAATAGACAGCCATCAAAAGTCACCCAACCAAAAAAAGCCCGGGGCCAGATGGTTTTATCACAGAATTTTACAAAATTTTCTAAAGAAGAACTAATATCAATACTCCACACAATAGAAACAGAAGGAATATTGCCAAATGCTTTTTTTTGAGGCTACAATTACCCTGATACCAAATTCACACAAAGACATTACTAAGAAAGAGAATTACAGAACAATTTCACTCATGAACATTGATGTAAAAATACTCAATAAAATACTGGCAAACTTAATCCAAGAACACATCAGAAGAATCATCCACCACGTTCAACTTGATTTCATCCCAGAAATGCAAGGAGGGTGAGTCAACATACAAAAATCTGCCAAATTTATCCACCATATAAACAAACTGAAAAAAAAAACCCTACATGATCATCTAATGAGATGCTGAAAAAGCCTTTGACAAAATATAACATGCCTTCATGATAAAGGTCTTAGAGTGAGCAGAAACAAAAGGAACATACCTAACATAATAAAGGCAATATACAGCAAGCCAACAGCCAACATCAAACTAAACAAAGAAAAACTCAAAGCAATCACACTGAAATCAGGAACAAGAAACGGTTGTCCACTCTCTCCATATCTATTCAATATAGTTTTTGAGGTTCTAGCTAGAGCAATAAGACAACAAAACAAGATCAAGGGGATACTAATCTGAAAAGAAGAAGTCAAACTCTCACTATTTGCTGATGATTTGATAGTTTACATAAGCGACCCCCAAAATTCTATCAATGAACTTCTATAACTCATAAAGACTTTCAGCAATGTAGCAGGATACAAGATTAACTCGAAATAATCATAACCCTCCTTTACAAGATGATAAATGGGCTGAGAAAGAAATCATAGAAACATCACACTACACAATAGCCACAAATAGCATAAAATATCTTGGAGTAACGCTAACCAAAAAAGTGGAAGACCTATATGGTAAGAACTTTAAAACTTGAACAAAGAAACTGAAGAAGACGCCAGAAAATGGAAAGATCTTCCATGCTCTTGGGTAGGTAGTATTAACATAGTAAAAATGGCAGTCTTACCAAAAGCTATCTATGGATTCAATGCAATGCCCATCAAAATCCAAGCAAAATTCTTCACAGACAATACTCAACTTCATATGGAAAAACAAAACAAAACAACAACAACCAAACAAACAAACCCAGGATAGCCAAAAGAAAGTTCCTTTCTAATAAAGGAACTTCTGGAGACATCACCAACCCTTACTTCAAACTCTGCTACAGAGCTACATAATGAAAATAGCCTGGTATTGGCATAAAAACAGACAGGAGGACCAATGGAACCAAGTTGAAGACCCAGATATCAATCCACACATGTATGAACACCTGATTTTTGACAAAGAAGTGAAAGATATAAAGTGGAAAAAAGAAAGCATATTTAATAAATGGTGCTGGCATAACTGGATATCAACATGTAGAAGAATGAAAATAAATCCATATCTATCACCATGCACAATACTCAAATCCAAATGGATCAAATACCTCAACATAAAACCAACTACACTGAACCTCATAGAAGATAAAGTGGGAAGTACACTTGAATGCATTAGCATAGGAGACTACTTCCTAAATATAACCCCAGTAACACAGACACCAAGAGAAACAATTAATAAATGGAACCTCCTGAAACAGAAGCTTCTATAAAGTAAAAGACATAATCAATAAGACAAAAGAGCTGCCTACAGAATAGGAAAAGATCTTCACCAACCCCACATCTGACAGAGGACTGATCTCCAAAATATACAAAGAACTCATAAAATTGGTCATCAAAAGAACACATAATCCAATTAAAAAACTGGGTACAGACCTAAACAGAGAACTTTCAACAGAGGAATCTAAAATGACTGAAATACACTTAAAGAAATGTTCAACGTTCTTAGCCATCAGAGAAATGCAAATCAAAGCAACTCTGAGATTCCATATTACACATATAAGAATAACCAAGATCAGAAACACTGATGACAACTTATGCTGAGGATGTAGGGTAAAGGGAGCACTCCTCCATTGCTGGTGGGAGTGCAAGCTGGTACAGACCCTTTGGATATCAGTATGGCGATTTCTCACAAAATTAGGAAACAACCTTCCTCAAGACCCAGAAGTACCACTTTTGGATATATACTCAAAGGATGCTCAATCATACTATAAGGACATGTGCTCAACTATGTTCATAACAGCACTGCTTATCATAGCCAGAACCTGGACACAACCTAAATATCCCTCAACCATAGAATGGATAAAGAAAATGTGGAACCTTTACACAGTGGAGTAGTACAGGGTAGGAAAAAAATAACATCTTGAATGTTGTGGGCAGAAGGATGGACCTAGAAAACATCATACTGAGTGAGGTATCCCAGACTCAGAAAGACAAATATGATATGTACTCACTCATAAGTGACTTTTAGACAAAAAGGAAAAAACACCTGCCTATAATTCGCAATCCCAGAGACCCTAGACAACAAAGAATATCCTAAGAGAGACATACATGAATCTAATGTACATGACAAGTAGAAAAAGACAGGATCTCCTGAGTAAATTGGCAGCATGTGGACCATGGGAGAGGGTAGAAAGGAAGGGAGGAAGAAGAGAGGGGAGTAGAGAAGAGTATATAGCTCAATAAAAACAATAAGATGCTTGAAACATTTATTAGATAGTGTAGGCAAATTAAATTTGACAGATTGCAGGAGTTGGGAGGGATAAGGGAAAATGATTCCCCCATTTTAAATGGTTATTTCTCATATATTGTACAGACTTTTAAATATATGTTAAAGGTTATGTATAAATATATTAAAATATATATTTAAAATTATATATTAACTATATATTTTATATATTATATATAAGAAAACACCATGGACAGGAGGAAAAAGTATTATGGCTACTGTAGAAGAATGAAGCAAGCTCTACCCAGCCAGGTGATGAAGATCCACCATGATTCATATGCTATGTTCAGAATAGGTACCAGTGATATTTTACCTTTGTGCTTTGCCCTAAACCTACAACCCCCTATAATCAAAAGAAAAGTATTAGTCAAGTTATGTCAGAGAAACAGGCTATCCCAGTAAGCATGTATCTCAAAACAGCCAAAGTTTCAAGGCAAAACTAATTAGAAGTGAGAAAGAGAGTATAACTTTGACAAAGGGAACAATTTACCAAAAGAACCTTTCAATCTACACACTCACATACCAAATCTGGGTACACACAATTTCATAAAACAAATACTAGTAGACACACGGCCACAGAGCAGTCCCCAACAGACTAGCATGAGGTGTCTCCATACCCCACCAATGGACAAAAAGTAGAATAGAAGCAAAGAATCTTCAGAGTTAATCACATCACAGATTAATTGGATATAATGGTTTATCAACAGAATGTTCCACCTAACCACTACAGAATACACTTCCCAAGGCCTGGTGGACCTATCTCTAAAATACATCATTTACTAGGAGAAAGAAAATCTCAAAAATTAAAAGAAAATTTAAATAATTCCTTTTCTTATATATGACAACCATGAAATCAATCTTGAAATCAACAGCTAAAACAATATACAAATTGAAGAAACACACAGGGATTAAATAATGCACTGTTGTATGATGAATAGGACATTGAGGAAATCAAGGAAGAAATAATATCTAGAATTTAATGAAAATGAAAACATGATGTGTCAAAAACTCTGTGATATAATAAAAGCACTCTTAAGAGGGAAAGGCTTAAGGAAAATTGGTAAGAACTCAAATAAGTAAACTAATGATAGACATTAAGAGTTTGGAAAAAACAAGAACAATCAGATGCAAAACTATAGAAAAGAACTAAAGAAAAAATTCCTATAGCAAAACAAGAGATAGGAAGAAATAAAACTTAGGGAATCAATGAAGTGGAAACAAACAACAACAACAAATACAAAGAATCAGCAAAGCAGAGTTGTGCTTTGAAAAGGTAAATAAGGTTGAAAAACCCTTAGCCAAATCAACCACAAGAAAGGGAAGGCCAAAGCTCATCAAATTAGATATTAAAAAGAAGACATCACAGAAGATCGCAAATAAATTCAAAACATCATAAGGACAAACAACCTATATTTCACTAAATTGGAAAGTCTAAAAAAATGTTTCATCTTATAGATCTATCTGAACCACTGATGCTAAAACAAGATGAGATCAATAATTTAAATGGGTCTGTGATTAACATTTAGATTGAAGTCATTAAAATGGGAAAAAAGAAGGAAGAAAAAAAAGATATCCCAATTCAAGAAAAAAAAATAATAAAATAGCCCAGGTCCAGCTGGATTCACAGCTTCACAACAGGATTCTCCCAGACCTTCAAAGAAGAACTAAAACTTATCCTTCTCAAAATATCTATTATAAAACAGAACAAGAAAGAAGACCTCCAAACCCCAGTTATAAAACCAGTATTGTTCTAATAAAACCAGATGAAGACATATTCATACACAAAAAGAACAAAACTAGAGACTATCTCTAATGAACATAGATGCAAAAGATCCCAGACACTTGCAAACCAAATACGGGAACACATTAAAAACATCACTCACTATCCCCAAGTTGGCTTTATTACATACATGTGGGGATAGTTCAACCTACACAAATTAACAAATGTAATAAATCATGTAAATGGGCTCAAAATTATGGGTTTATTAAACAGAAATCCCAGTGCCAAGCGTGGGGTACTCTCTTCTGAGTTGCTGGTCATAGAAGCACCAGAACCTCCCCCCCCCAGTGTATATTCTTGATGTTCAACAGAAAAAGATAATCTGACCCTATTGCAGAAGATAGCACATATTTTAAAAATATTTTTGTTTATTCTGTGTGTCTTTTACATCATGTATCTTGATCTCATTTATTTCCCCATCCCTTCACATCTGCCCTCTGTCCTTGCAACCCACCAAATAAAACAAAATTTAAGAGAAAAATTTAAAAATTAAAAGGGGAGAAAAATTAAAAATTTAATCATGAAAGTTGTAGCGTGACAGGGTGAGTCATGCAGAAACCCCTTCGTCCATACATCTTTACATGCAAATGCCAACTGCAGAGTCATTGGTCTGGTTCGAGGTTCACTATTGATCATGGGTCCTCACTAGGACTCTTGCTGGGATATCCTGTTGTTGCCCTGTGTTGTGGAGATCCTGCACTTTTGGGCCTGTAGGTCAGGTCCCTTCACATGCTCCAGCAGATCATAGATAGAATGGATGTTGGGGCAGGCCAAGTCATAACCCTGAAACCAGGCCTGAGCAGTTGTGGGGTTGGTCTGCCAGTCAGTTTTCCGCTGTCCTCAGTACCAGCTCTCTAGCATTGTCCAGGGGAGGCTAATTCATGTCTTTCAGCAATGAGCAAGGGGTAGGGGCCTGCTCTCACACCCTCAGGGTTGACTATCCTACACCTGCACTATTAGGGCCAGGTCTACTGCACTGCCCAGGTGAGGTTCAGAGGCTATTCTCCTGAGCACTGCAGCCAGTGAGGGGTAGGGACTGCCCTCCCGCTCTTATGACCCCAAAGCCAGCTCCTCCACCTGTCTCAGGCATTGATATCACATATTTTCATTGCAAGATACAGAAAAATCAAGTTGGAGCTGAGTTGGAAGCTTCATCCCTGCAGACTAGCTTTCAATAGTTCCTAAAGATGCAGGAATGAGGACAGGAAAGTGATCAGTGGTCCTTATCCAGCTGTGAACTCTGCATACCACAATACCAAACTGTCAGGCAAGCCCAGCCACTGATGCAACAGTGGCAGAGCTGCCATGAGACAACCAACTTCTTTCTGATGGGATTTTAGGGCATATCCACAGGTGGAAAGCACCTGGTACTGTTAACATGGTCAACACCACGACTGGGGAATTCATAGGCTGGAGATGGAGACATGAGACATGCTACTGTTGTTTTGCTAAATTGGCATAGTGTCAAATTTCCCTTTAAATAGATGTATACCCTAGACATGTGCTGCCATCAGTCTCAGTTAGATAAACTTCGGAGTGGAGTGGTTAGAGACTAAGAACTTGTCATTGTGCTGAGAAAAAGCGATTGTTCAGTGATCATTCCTAAATGGGACATCTGTATTATCTCATCCACCCAAGCCTCAGAAAATATCACAGAAGAGAGGAAAGAACAGAAGAGCTGAAGGGTAGGAAAGGGTGTGGTAAAAGGTTGTCTTTGGGACATGACGTGGCTGCTGCATCCATCCATGAATATACAGCAGCAGTGGGTACCTGCACCAGATCCACACACGACTGAAGTCCATCAGTGATGGGGGAGGGCTCATAAGGCCACACCTCTCTAAGAGGAGTGATTGACAGTTCAAAGTTGCAGGTGGAGGGATGAGTACTAATCCTCAGTGGTGTAGCTACAGGTCCATTGCTCCCGCTCAGGCAAGAGACCATCAATAATACAATGAGGCATGGGAAAGTCGTCGTAGGAAGATATGGAAAGGAGGGATTTGTGGCAGGATGGGGGAGTAAAGAGAAAATACAGAGGGAGTTCTCAGAGCATGTCAGCTCACAGGAGCCTAAAGAGCAAGATTTCTAAACATGATGTGGTGCTCTGAATCCTGAGAGAGCAAAAGGACATTAGAGATAAGTTACAGAGACATGAAGAAATTACAGATTTACTTGGTAATAAAATAGCAGAATTGGTCCATCGACTTTAACAGGTATTCTGTAACTTAAGATGGTCATAGCCAAGGAACCATGGAAGTGTCAATGGGGAAAAAAATGGGCTTTCTGTAGTATTTTTCGGTAAGCAAAACTGCTTAACAAAATAAAGACTGTTGCCCAAAGTAAGAAGTAAATATTCTTGTCTCACTCGGCACACAACACACAACTCAGACTAGCTTGGTGACAACAGCAAAGAAGTCAAAACCTTTTGTACATGTTCAGTGACTGCAGCCTTGTCTATTTCCTGAGGCTCCTAGATATTAAAAATATAGATGGATCAAGATAAGTCTATAGAAAATGTTTAGACCCAACATTTAATTATGTTCCTTAAATGCTTCAAACTGAGAAATGGACAAAAGCAGCAGTGTAATATAGCTCACTTAGTCCATATAGGAGGATTCATAACATATATTAATTCAAAGAATATTACAGTCTACTCAGTCACAACTATATATTAGATAATGATACCTTAATTTCAGATGGTTTTAATTTTACTCTCTGTCGTTAATATTTATTATTATTATTATTAATTATTATTTCTAGCAGCTAACATTGAACTACATCAGGACAATTAACATCTTCTCAAGAGCCATGAAGTAGCTATTACCATAATACTTGTTTCACAGGTGAGGATTTAAAACCAGACGAAATGGCACAATGTGCCCATACTGTCAACTGTCAAAAGTAGACTTAGTATACAGAGTAGACAGTCTAATATAACCAAAAATTCCATTCTGCCTCCAGCCAAATGCATAAAAACATGGGCAAGAGGCTTTGTTGCTGTTGCTTGGTTGTTTTTATTCTTTGATAATTTCAGTGTATTTAGATCCTATTCACCCACAAAGCCCCCTCTAACTCCTCCTGGACACCACTCCTCCTAACAAATATAAGGTTTGTGAACCCTTTCACAGAGGTTCTTTGTGCTGAGACACACCCACACACCAGCTCTAAGGCTCCTGTAAGGCCCCCTGTTCTTGTCTGGGACCTCTTTAAGGAGGACATGCACCAGGCAACAGTCCATTCTGGTTTTCAGAGCAAGCAGCTTGTGTGCTGTTCTCAGCAGGCTGGGGACATAATTCCGTGCTCTGCCTCCAATGTGAGCAATTCCTCTCCACCTAGTGGCCTTGCGAGATCCCCAAATCCAGTTCAAGACCTTGAGTGTCAGAAAAAAGACACATACTTCTCGAGAGAGGTGCAATTCAAGAGGATGTCACTCTGCTGCTTTGGGCAGAGTCATGCAAGTACTGTTTTTCCCAGGTCTTGGGACAAAGAAGAAATCCACGGGTCCCACACTGGTCACAGGGTGCCCTCCCCCTCGACCTGGGCTCAGAATCTCAGCCTCCTCTGTATATGTTTATGGTGAATACATAATTTAAAAGAATAAAGAAGAATCTGAAGGAAAAATACAGTGTATCCCCTCAGACCTGAATATTTAAAATAGCATTTTTCTTTGCCTTCTGCAAAATTATCTGCATTAAAATTTCCCCCAAGCGCTGTTTTCCAAATACATTGTTTAATTAAGATGCTACATTAAACTTTTAAGATGGAGTTGAGCATTATAAAAAATAATATTCCGGCAGCTTTTATTTGGAGAGAAAAGACACTCTTCCATTTCAAAGCTAAAGCAGTAAGAGAAAAAGCTTGTGTTTCCCTTACCAGCTAAAAGCAGCCAGCACCAGGATCTGTCCTCATATTTTGCTGAAGATAGAAGCACTGTGTTTCTTTCCTGTGATCCTGGACCAGTAAATTAACCTCTGTGCCTTGATTGCTTCCTTCTATGCAAGTGGAATAATAACTGTACCCAGTTTGCCAAGAGTCCTGTTTCATCCTCCTTCCTGCCAAGCAACCACCACCTTGTTGAGTTCTACTACACTGGCCCCTGGAGCAGAAGAATTGTCCCATCTGTGTTGTTAGGGTTTTACATGCCCTCATGAAGGAGTGGAGTGGACTAAGAGAACCTCATTTGAGTATCCAGCCTTTCCATACCACATCTTGTATCAATCCTGCCTCCCATGCACGTGGCCTGTTGGGGAGGCTAGAGTGTGTAGGTCAAGGAAGACTAGAGGAAGCTTAAGTGATGGTAGGGGCGTGGCTTCATATATTCTGCTTGGGGGAGACCCTCATCCCTGCTGCTTAAAAGCTTTCCATGTGTGGCCTGTTGGGAAGGTTGGACCCATATCCTTCACCCCCGCCCCCAACCCTGTACTCTGTAAGGAAGCTCAAAAAACTCACTGGTTCCTTGGAGTGAATCATGCCTTGGTTTGCCCTTGCAGCCATAGAGAGAGAGGTAGGCCTTGTTTGTTTTTAACTACAGCAGACCACAGAGAGAATTAAATAGTATAAACAATTAGTGTGGCCAGCGTTATTACTCTCAAGGAGAAACGCAGGAGCCTGTGGACTCTTGGCTATGTGTAAGCACTTCATTTGCTCTCTGATGTTCCTTAATTGAAGGTGACTGATTTTATAGCTCCAAGCCCTGCCTCCTGAGATTTAGAATTAAATATGCAGTCAGCACATGTACTTGGATATCCACAGATATCTTCTATTTTTGTAGCTCCTTCAGACAGACCCATTGCACTGTTGCTTTAACTTAAAAATACTCTTTTTTTTTAATTGGCATTACAAGGCTGGGGTACAGAATACTATAGTTTGAATATGAAATATCACCCACCGGCTCATGTGTTAGATGCTTGCTAGCCTTGTTTTGGGAGATCCTGATAATGCTAATAGGTGGGGCCTATCTGGAGTGACTGGGGCTATCCTCTGGGGGCCGTATCATGTCCAAGGGCTTTTTCTGTTTCTACTGCTGCTTCCTTCTTCGCTGCTGTGAGATAAAGCAGCCTGTCTCTATGACCCTGCTACCCTGATTATCTCACCATGTGCCCAGAAACAACAAGACTACAGACTGTGGGCAGAGAGCCTTGCAGCCATGAGCCAAAATAAATCCTTCCTAGAAGCTGTTCATTCATGGGTTTGGACACTTCGATCCAAGAACAACTGATTCGAGAGTGTTTAAATAGTTGCACAGGCTTATTCTAAGTTGTGTCCTAGGAAGAAGCGGGGGGAGATAGGAAATATTTGAAATGTCCTGCAAGAAATCAATGCTTCAATAATGGCTCTAAATATATAAATGCTTTTTATTTAAAAAAAGGCCAACTAAGACTATCATATTGGTGCTTATCTTAAAGGATATTGAGATTTAATATCTAAAGAATAAAATGATAAAAAGAACATGTCCATTGCTTAAGGAACGGACATGCTCAGAAAGGACACTGTCCAGTAATTTTATATGAGCTTAAATGTCCTTGCACAAACATGAAACTAGAATTTAGCAAGCCTGTCAGGCCTCTGAGCAGAGGTGGAAACTCAGGTTCCTATGGTTCAGCATCCCACTAATTCCCACAGCACAGACCACCCAGCAAGGATGGCTGCTCCTCGCCCCGTCTCAGAAGCCCTTCCTTCAACCCTTCCAGATATCAATCAGATGCCTGCTGCAGAGTGCGCTCTTGTTCTTATAGCTTCCTGCCCGTCAGTCGTGGATATGGAGCAGAGTTTGACATAGGCCTTGTGTTCAATAGACATCCTCTCAGAAAGCAAGGCTGCAGGGATTAAAGGTATGAGCCACCACCATCTGGGTCTGTTTCTGCATCTATCTTGTGTAGCACACGGTAGCCTTGAACTCACAGAGATCCATCTGCCTCTGTCTCCCAAGTCCTGGGATTAAAGGTGTGTGCCACCACTCCCTGACCTCTAATGGGTTAGCTTTGCACTCTAATCCTTAGGCAAGCTAAATTTATTGAAATACAAATAAAATATCGTTACAGAGACCGGAACCCTAATAAAAACATTTGCTCAGGTTGCTTCTGCCATAGCCCCTAGCTCTAGCCTATGAACTCCTAGTGACTTGTAACAGGCAAGGACAGTATGGCAGTGGGATAGTGATCTATCCTATCCTATCCACCAAGGACCTAAGCCTGCTCAAAAGCCCCCTGAGCCTTCCTTCTGTCCTAATCCCATATAATACTCTTTATCAAGTTATGCAGAGAAGAGCTAATGTAAGCAAGACGGTGTATGAAAATCAGCCAATATCCCAAGAGTCCCAGAATGCCTTTGGATCCATTACATTTTCAAGCACAGGCTGTTGTAGGATTTTGTCAATAACAATACCACAGAATTTTACAGCTGTTCTTGGCTCTTGCACCTTGCACAGACTGATCTGCCATCCTTGTTCATTTAGAGGCACTTTTATGCCTCGTTAGCAGCTCCCTAAATATGCAAAACACGCCGAGGCTACCATGACGTCATCTGTATAACAAAACCTTTTCCAGAGGTTTTCCAGGGCTAAGAAAAAAATCTCATTAATCCCTAAACTTGGGTAGGACCTGCTGGCTCCTGAGTTGGCACTGTGATAATAGTTAGAGCTGTAGCTTCTCTATTCACCATACCTGGCTACAGGGGGCGGTACAGACTTGGCAAACCACTTCCACCCCTAGCACAACCATTTTCTGGAGGGAAACATTTCTCCTTCAGTCTGGGGTGATAATTACTCAGCCCTGGGACAGTGTAAGTGTTACAGTTCTGAGGGGAACGGTATCCTGGCAGTACGGGACCAAGGAATACAAAACAGTTGCACCGTACAACAAGCCCCATGTAAGAGATTTATTGGGAAAGACATAAAAGGGAAGGTGGCTGCCTCTGCTTGGGCGAGAAGCAGCAGGGAACTGAGCAGAAGGCATGATTTATAAATGGTTTATTGGGGGGGCTTTCCAGGGTGGCCTCAGATTGCTGAGATTCTGTGGCCTAATTCTGGGGCAAGGGATTGGTGAGATTATCTTCTTGGCCCTGGTCTCAGGCTGGGAATAAGTCACTGTCAGAGTGTTTTTTCCTTGGCCCTAGTCTCAGGGTCAAGTCAAGTCAAGTGCGTACTTTCCTGGGTCCAGGTCTCAGGGTCAAGTTAGGGTCAGGGAGTCCTTTCCTTGGCCCTTTTACCCCATGTGAGGACTGTTGGAAATTTGAGCTCAGGAATTGGTTGTTTTCCGGGCTCAGGGATTGGTCCTTTTTTGTGGGTGTGCTCAGGAATTGGTGGGTTTTTGTGATTAGGGATTGGTGGGTTTGGGTAGGTTTTCAAATCCAGAAGTGGGCCCAGGCTTTTGCTTTTATAGACAGGTTTGATTGTCTTCGCCTGCATTGTTCTATCATGGGTCCCTTCTAACAACGGCTCTTTGGGCTTTAAAGACCCCCTGAGCACACAGTTGGGCTTTCCAGCAACTTTTTTTTTTCTTCAGGAACCCTAGCTTGACACAAACCTTGCCACATTTGTCTTCAAGTGATCCAGACAGGCCCCTTCCTCTGTTTTGCCATTCACTAAATCCTCTAGGTTGCTCTCTTGCTTTACAAACTCTCTTTACAAGCTGGATTAAGTCACGGATTTCTGCCAAAGCCTTTTCTACTTCATAAACATCTTGCCCCACCAAAGAGCACAGCAAAGACACTAAAGCCCCACGCCAGTCGCGAGGTCCCTGCTGACTCAACCTTTTCTCTGACTCCTCTGTGAACACAGTTCGATTTGGCCCAGTGAACTGCGGTTCACACTCAGCTTCTCTTACCCCTAGTTCCCTTAAAAGCACCTGAAGGACACTTACCCACAGGAGCACATGGCTCTGGCAGGCCTCGCCCTTCTCCCCTGTTCCCTCAACCTTGCTAAAAAACATTAGAATACATTCTAGAAGCTAGTCACCAAGGTCCTTTCCTTTATTTGTCCATTTCCTCTTCCTGAGGCTGACTACCAAGGTCCAGCCATCATAGTATTGAAGTCTAGAAATCAAAAGCCCCCTTTGACTCATCTAATTAATATGCTCAATTAAAATTGAACACCTCACCCTAACACTAGGTTTCCCTTTGTGTCCTTATAAACTGTCATTTGCCTATGGGCCACAACTGTCTCCTCTTTATCCAGATGCAGTTTTTTGTACCCCTGGGACAAATAGCCCTTCTCTTTTTCCCTTGTCCTCTTCCCCTTCTTCCACATCCCCTCTCTCCTTTACCATGGCGTCCTAGCCCATTCTAACACAGACTTCCCCTTTTTCCTCATATTAGAAATTACACCTGCAAGGTCATTTGCTGCTGTTTCTCTGCCTGAGTCAGGAAGTAGCCACTTCAACTTTTCTTTCCTGCTTAATAAAGGATTTCTCTGTGAAAACATGTTTGCATGTTTTCTGCTTAATCCAGGGTCCAGTCCCTGCTGTGCAGGGGGGTCCCCTTCAGTTGTCTCAGCCCCAGATGCGTTTCTAACTACACACAACAGAGGCCAGGCAATTTCAGCCACTGCTTGCTTTTGGGCTAATCTTTAAGACTGCAAAATTTCCTCTAAACCTGTAACTGTTTTCAGAACATCTCAGTACTCAATGGTGGACCCCACTCATCAAGCAGTCATGACAGCTCAGGTCACATGGATGAAGACTGCCATCTTGAAAGTCTTCTCACAGATACTCCTAGTCCTGAAATCTCAGCCTTAGTTGTATGTCTGTATGTCTCACTACCCATAGCTGGAACCACACAACTGATGTTTGGCATGAGGGCACACTGACACGCACCATACAGCAAAGGACAGCAGTATTGGAATTTTCTCCACAGATGCTCCCCCTTCCAGCTCCTCGGCCTCAGCTGCCTGCCTTGTTACCCACAGCCAGGGCTATGCATTCACTTCTCCCCAACCCATTTTTGGTTCTGTAGAGTCCCTGTTTGGGAGTTTATGATGCTGTGTGACAAAACTTATCCTGGGGAGACACAACACACATCTACTCGCCAGAGATAGGCAACCCATTACAGACCAAAGTCCAGATATTACCAAAGTCCAGTTTCAAGAACCAGTGAATATTATTGGGGTTACTTAAGAGAAATGTGGGTAATAGGTTACTTACCCTGTTCATCTTCCCCAGTACCCAGTTCACTGTGTTCATCTTCCCCAGTACCCAGATCACTGTGTTCATCTTCCCCAGTACCCAGATCACTGTGTTCATCTTCCCCAGTACCCAGATCACTGTGTTCATCTTCCCCAGTATCCAGATCACTGTGTTCATCTTCCCCAGTACCCAGATCACTGTGTTCATCTTCCCCAGTACCCAGATCACTGTGTTCATCGTTCTCAGTACCCAGTCACCTTCCAGTATAATCCATCTTACTGACAGAATGGTCTCCACCTCACCGCTGCCCCTCAAGGAGCTGTAAGTTCCATGAGGTTGGATTTTTGTCTGGCCACCTCAGAGAATTAATGCAACTAATTAGCCAAAACTCATGACTTGCTCATGAGTGTTAGGCATCTTTTGAGCAAACGCCAGCTCTCTTCCTTCTTTCCTCGTGTAGCTTGTCCCCTGCTCCCCGCAGCTTCAGCTGATGCTCCACTCAGTCAAGGAGACTGTCTGTAACTCCTGCTCTATGCCCAGCTAGGGCTGCCATCCTTTTGTATCTTTTCTGTCGCCCTCACTGAGTACAGTTTCTCAGAGTCCGTGTCTGCAAACCACTGATTGCAGTGTCCCTACAGCAGGGACTATGGCCACAGGACAGGAGCTGTTCAGCTCTCCACTGTATCTCCAGGCCAAGCACAGTGCTATGCGACAGGCCTTAAATATGAAGACACACGGAGCTGCTGAATATAGAAATGAATTCCCACTTACTCTCAGCCTGCATCAGATGAAGAAGGGCTATGTGAATCCCCCGGTGAGTGTCTCATAGTCAATTTCCACTTTGATTTTCTTAGCAGGTTTGATATTGTGGTGGTTAATTTTATGTCAGTTTATTAAGCCAAACATTTAGTCAACAATTATTTTCAGTGTTTCTTGGAAGCTGTCTTCAGCAGGATGAACATTTATGCCGATGGTCTCAGTAAAGCAAATCACCCATTCCAGTGTGGGTGGGTGCCTTGTGAAATCTGTTGAAGGTCCAAAAAGAACTAAGAGACTAATAACTATGAGAAAAACAGAAGGAAGCCCACTTACTCCTCCTGTCTGATGTCTGCGAGCTGCACTCCCAGCTCCTCCAGTCCCTGGACTGCTTAGTGGAGATCATGAGCTTGCCGGCTGCCATTATCCCGTCAGCTGAGCGAATCTTCCTAAATTAATCAGCATTTAAAAAGTCAAATTTTTAAATACAATCTATTGACATCTCATCTACAACATCTGGTAATTCTGATCATCGACACAGAGCATTGTGTTAGTCTGTGACAGTTTCTCCAGGTGTTTTAACTGAGCGTGGAAGAACCACTCTCATGAGGGTGGTACCTCTCCTCTCCGTGGGCTGGGAGGAAGGGGGAAGCCCACTAGGCACCAAGCATTCCTTTGTCTCTACTGCGTTATGGCTGTGGATAAAATGTAACCAGCCACAGCTCTATCCTGTGCCTTCCCAGTCATGATGGGCTCTATACCCTGACCTGTGAACCAAACAGAATGTCCTTCTTCCCTGAAGTTGCTTCTTTTCCTGAACTTCATCACAGTAACAAGAAAAGCAACCAACTCAGGCTTCAACTAGAGCCACAGCGCCCATTTGAAGCCTTATCAATCAAGAAGCCATTTCTTCTGCCTCTGTCATTTCCTGTGTGGGGAAAATGTCAGTTTCCTGCTCTATTATTTATAATAGTCTCGCATTGTTTCTTTACATGCCTTTCTTTCCCCTAGACTAAGTTTTTTTCTTTGTTTTCTGAGTGTGTGTCCTTGTAGCCAAGCACTGCTCAGAGTGTCTTCTGGATTTAATGGCTCTCTCTCAAGCCCTCCACCCCCACCCCAAACTCACACCATTCCCCTTCAAGGAACTTCAGAGACACAGAAGAGCAGGAAATATCCATTAGGCAGGACATTTTCTGACGCTTAAGTGACACCATTTTAACCAAAAATAAGTAGACATTTGTCACTTTCTATGGTTCCCTGGCGATCCGGAGGTGAAAGGGGCACACTTCTTTAGACCTTGTCACAGATTAATTAAAGGGGAAACTGCTTAGCAAGGCACAACTGCCCAAACTAACGCGAAAATCTCCCCCTAATGTCAATCAGGAAGAGATGGGTCCTGATGAATTCCTGCGGTCCAAACCATACACAGAGGGGTGAAGAGGAGCCAGTGCAATCCGCAAGCCACTCCTCCAGCTGCAGGATTTAGGCCCAGACATAAACAAGTTCACTGGGCAGGAGGAACATTTGTAAGGCAAGCGCTTTCTGAAAAATTGTAAAGCTAATGATATTGCGCCGGTGGAGTAACCTTGAGCTCACTGCCAAATAGAAGCCAAGTGTAAACACAGAATGGAGGCAAACAAGCAACAATAACCGTCCTTCTTGGAACCCTCAGATCAGTCGCTTCATGCACTTTCGAGGTTGGAGACACTCTTCTACACACAGAGGATTTTTATGAAGTTTTATGTATTTTATGATCTGATCAGCAACACTTCATCAGTCAGAGCAAGATGCAGTAATTGCTTGTTATCCAGAAGCATGTGGAGTCAAGGGCTGTGGCAGGGACTAGTTGGGTGTTTTGTTTTGTTTGAACTCTGGCAAAAGTCAAAGGAAAAAGCACTAAGGCCAACCCTGGAATTTGGAGATTTTGTAGAATTTATTATAATATAGGGTGGGGATGGAGTCATGTGATAAGAGCAGAAGACACAGTAAACTTCCACCATCCATGATTCCAGAATTAATGATTCAGTCTGTGAACCAAGTGATCGTCTCGGAAAGGAAACACAGGACCCAGAATGAAAACATGTATGTATAGACCCTCTTCCTCAAAATTAGTTACCTTTCACCAACAACAATAATAATTAGTAATAATAATAATATGGGGTAATAGTTATTTAGGATTATAGGAGTATCATAAAGATAAAATAGATGAGATACTATAAACTGACCTGGGTAGTATCTGAAACAAAGTAGCCAATAATATATTATTTGGTAATTATGACACAATAGGAAACATTCATCTATGCTTTAAGCTAAATGATGCTGGTATTATAATATTTCCATTTGATTATTATAAACAATACAATAGAGAGACACACATTCAACTTCCAGACCAGGTACATTCTATGCACTTCACTTCCTCCTGGTATTTATAATTATTGTAAAAAGAACATGTGTGTAAAACAGCTTGGTACGAGTAATCATGGCTTAGTCAAGAACACAACAATGCTCACATTAGGAAGTCTCTTAATATTGTAAATGCATTTTCAAAGCTCTTCCTAGATGCTAACCACTCTTTTAAAGACTTGTTTACTTACATGTATGAATGTTTTGCTTGACTGTGTATTTAATCACCATATTCATGTAGTGCCTGAAGAGGCCAGAAGAGGTCTTTGGTCTCCCTGGAACTGTGAGCCACCATTTAGATGCTGGGAATCAGACCCTGGTCCTCTGCAAGAGCAGCCATGATCTAACCACTGAGCAGGTTTGTAGCTATGAGCCCTAAACATCCTTTTGATTTCTTTGAGAGTGTTAACCTTTTCGTGAGGTTCCATTTATTAACTGTTGGTCTTAATGTCTCCACTACTGGCATCCTGCTTAGAAGGCCCATTCCCATACCAATAAACTCAGGCATATTCCCTACTTCCTCCTCTAATGAGTTCAGGGCACCAAGCCTTCTTTTAAGGTCCTTAACACCCAAAGAATTTCAGTGCAGCATGCTCTACTGATTATTGTCTTCAGTGGGATTTTATGTAAACACCATAATTGCTTCTAGGATTATATGCAAGACAATATGACATTGTTTTCATATCTAAAGACCAATTACATTTCCAGATTGTCTTGCAGAGGACAACTCCGTAGAGTCTGCACTCCACCTTTAAGCAAGTTCCAAGGATCAAACTCAGATATGAGACTCACATCACTGGGTGGTAAATACTTTACCCACTAACTCCTCTTGCTTGGAATTTTTGTCCTTATTGGCAAATTTTAATTATTTTTCTGATTCTTGGAGTTCAAAATTCTTACCTGGATGCCTGTATACATATGCTATTATTTCTTTTAGAGTTTCCTCTTTCTCAGTTGTTTCTTTGGAAGGCAGCAAGCAAGCCCTTCTAATTGAACATCTAGTGGTTCTTTTACTGTGGTCAAATTTCAGACCCCTTCTATCTTTGTAAATATGAAATATCTCTCTTATATTTATTCTTTGGAATGCCAATTATTTTTAAGTTAATTGCACTAGATGTGATTTCCAAGTCTTTTTATGTTCTCTGATGGATTTCTCTGTGCTATATTTTGAAATTTTCTTTCATTTGGTCTTTTAGATTTAGATTTTATATCTCACTAGTGACTACTTAATAATTTAAATTGAAAAGTCAGGCCTTTGAGGATCTAGAAATGTGATATCCCAAAAGACATTATCAACCAATAGTTTTTAATAATCAAAATAATAAGTAAAAACAAATTGTGACGATCATCCTTTGCAATGGGTATTAAGGGATCTGAATCTAGAAACTTGGAGAACCACTAGGGTTGCTGGGTAAGTTACTGGGCATCAGGGAGAATCTGGACAGCTGAACTCCTCTCTTGAAGCAATTATGGAGAAATTACAAGGGCTTGGCAAAAGTTGCTGGGGAGGAGATAAGAGGTGATTGAAAGGAAAAGGAAGTGGTTTACAACAGGAAAGGTTCAGCTCAGATGGACTGAATGTCCAAGGGAAAAACCCTCAGAAGACCTGGAGACAGAGCCAAGTCAGCAATGATTACATGCTCTCCATCCTTGGATGTACACAGCTCATTTGCACGCAGAGACCCATCAAGATGCCTCCAGGCTCTTCCGCAGCATCCACTGGCAGTGTGTGCTCCTGTGCACCTTACCTTGTTCCTCATGCTGCTCTGTCCTTTCTGCTTACAAGATTGTCTGAGACTCGTGTCTCCCTTTAGGTTTTTACAAAGGGAAAGCGAGCCGCACACTGACATCTAAGTCTAATTGCGTGTGATCTTTGTCCAGTTCCCCCAAGAACTCTCTTCTAGTGTTCTGCTCGACTCCAAGGAAGCCTCAGGACTCACACTTCTACAGGTCTTATCATATCTGAGAAATAAAATGTCTGTCTGTATGGACAACCCTTCTAACCACAAAGAAAGCTCTTTTATGGTCAAGGACAAGGGAAGTATCCAGGAAGAAGGGGAAGATTCATCCCCAAAGGTACTTAAGTCACTCTTCAATGCTTATCTTACACAGTGTAGCATGCTTGCTGAAGATCTGACCACAGTGTCCTCCTCCCTGGAAGTTTAGTCACTGGGGGTATCTCAGCTTCTCTTATGATGGGCAATTGCTGGGAGGCAAGGATTGCCCAGATCTCAAAGGCCCAGCTACCTCGCTGGAATCAGACTCTGAGATCTGCGTACAGTGAGATGCTGGAGAGCAGAATTCAGCGTTATGCCTCTGATGAATGAGACCTAAAACCTCAATGGAGTTGTAGCTAAATGTGAATTTGGTACAGTGGGCAGCCCTAGAGCTGAGAAGACCTTACAGAACTTCCCAGACTAAGACAAGGAGCAGAATCCCACAGGAGTTCACTATAGCCTTGGGGAATGGGAGCAGGGGACGGGATGAAGGAAAGACTAATCAGTTCATCCAAGAATCCAATAAAAAGAACACTTCCATGCTATTGCTATTTTTATTCTTTCATTCTTAACTCCCCTTTCTCAATGGCAATTTGCCGTGTCATTCTCTCCAATATTGGACTGCAGAAGAACAACAACAAAAAAAAAACCCCACATGACATAAACCACAATGACTGAAATCCAAAAGTTCTGAGAAGTGACACCACAGTCAGAGACCGTTAGTCAAAGACTTTGCCTCCCGTATCCCTAGGAGCATCATCCTATCTAGAATCTGCCACCACCCAGTGCATTCGCCTCGACCCATCACAGGGACTCAGAATTTATTACCTCTGCTTCCTCTAATTAGACGGTTGGAGACCTGAACAAATAGAGTCAATTGTGACTTGGAGTAGAAACTGGCTCGCAAAGGGCACCATTGCGTTTCCTGTCAAGATTTGCTCATTACTCTCGGTGAGAAAGATCTACATCCTCTTTGCATTGCCTTCACTGGCACAAACACCACAGAAACGTGCTGAAACTTAAGTGTTTGTTCCCAGAACACTTCTAATACAAATGCATTTTAAAGGACGGATTTACTGATTTGATTTCAGGCAGCAATGCTTTCCAATTAAATTGCAAAGCGAGTTCAGATGGAGGTTGACTATTTGTTTGACTTAGAGCAACCTCCCCCCATTCACTCTCATTGTGTTTACATCTCTATCTACAGAGGAGCTGGGGAGGAAGAAGTGGTTGGAAAACACATACCTGTCCTGTGCATGAGAAGATGTTCTGAGGATGAGATGTATTCAACCACACAACAGCCACTCAGCATTCTAGTGGGGAGCAAACTGAATCCTACACCTTTCTCAAGGATGCCTGTGTTCTCAGACCGAGACCCCATTTGGATTCTGTGTGTTGTTTAAGTTGAGGTTTCTGGGCATTCTTACGAAATATTTTGCTTTAATCTTTCTGAGATAGAGCCCACAGGTGAGAGGTATGTAACAAACACAAACCCAGCCAATCAAACTGCAAGACCTACCTGAGAACACGTGACCAGGCACTGTGTGTCCGTCTCTCTTCCCGCTGATGCCCACTATTGTAGGATGGTGGGTTGGGGCACTCGGTGGTCATGAGCCTTTGTTCTGGAACTTGTGCCTCTCCAGTGAAAGCAGATTCCTTTTTAGGGCTGGGTTAAGATGCATGAACAATGTTCTTTGTGAGTTACAAATGGACGTTTAAATGATTATTAATAGAAGAATATGCTCCACATACAGATACACAAGGATTACTGGGGGCTGAGGGCTCCATGCAAAGGATTCAGCTGTGGAAATATTAACTGAGAAAAGGGCAGAAAGAGAGCCTGCATGACATTTTCTTAGAAAGATAAAGGTAGGAAGTGAAATAAAGAATGGGTGAGTGGTTGTTTTTTCCTCAGAAGTATTTACTTCAATGGCATTCAAGATCATGACAACCTTGATTATTTATTTATCTGTAGAAGTCATAGTTTTAAACAAAAATTCATCATACCAATCTATGCAATATTTCCAGGTAATTTTCCACAGGTATGTTCTAAAAAAATGACAATAGCCTTATAGTCTCGAGAATTAATTATGCTTGGGTGAACAAAACCAACTTCAATATCAGATTAAATAAAGGTATCACTATTTCCTTCTTTAACGATCATCAAAATGAAGGAGGTTACAGCTCATTGTCCCCTTGACAGGCATTTAAAATGAAAAATGGCACCACACAAACCTTACACCTTTCCCTTCCAGGAAGCCTTCCGGCGTCTCACAGGTCACTCACCATCCAGCTCTGGGGGTTGATGAAGGGCTTTCTTCCAGTCACCAAATCAGCCTTAGTATCTACTGAATACGGTAAGGGGTGGAGGAAAGGGTGGCTACAGACACCCTCCTAACACACTTAGTAAGAGTTGAAGGACCACTGTGATAGTTCTAAGCTCAAATATTCTGCGAAGTTGTCAGCTGCAGCTTGAAATAAAATAAGAAAAGCAAACAAAAAATCGTGCATTTCTCTGTCAGGAGAGTACAGAGCTTGACTGGAGCCTTCTGGACTTATCCCTCTCACTGATATTAAAAATGAGCTATTGATTTTCTGCACGCCGCTCTGTATGCGGAGGAAAACTAGCAGAGGTGCATTCGTGGCATGAAGTAGGCCAAGGTTATTATGCTATAAAAATGAAATGCTGGGCAAGTTTTGACAACATGTTGAACTAATTAGAAAGTACAAGGAACACAAAGCAAGTTCCCATTACATGAAACATTCAAGAGTTTCTGTCCCAAAACTCAAGCCATTCCTTCCCTGGATGATATCTTTTATTAAGGCATATTTTTCTTAAAAAAATACTGAAGATGACTGGATCATTTTAGAGACAAGAATTGAATACTCATCAGGAAGAAACAGTGCAAAAACAAAGGAGTAAACAGGAAGAAAGTTTGTGTTTAAAAATGTTACAATAAAAATTGTCTCTCTATATATTCAAGCCTGGAAAATAAACCTCATTCAACCAATGACTGTTCTGGCCTCAGACTCATTCCATGAGAGTGAGTCCACCCCCTACACTGCCTGGAGTGCCCAGAACTTAGAGGCTGAATGGCCTAGAGACTTAGGATACAACCAAACATGATTGGGAAAAAAATGTCAATGTGTGATGTCTAACTATATTCTGTTAGATTGGTGACGACCCCAATAGTCATCCAGTAACTGATGAAAACAGATGCAGAGACCCACAGCCAAATATCAGACTGATCTTGGGGAATCCTCTTGAAGAGAAGGAGGAAGGATTGTATGAGTCAGGGGGTCAAGGACCTCACAAGAGAATCCACAGAAACAACTAACCTGGCCTCATAGGAGTCATAGAGTCTGGACAAGCAGATAGAGAGTCTGCATGGGGCTGACCTCTGCATATGTATGACAGTTGTATAGCTTGATCTACTTGTGGGACTCTTTGCAGTGGGATCAGGGCCCATCCCTAATATTTTCGTTGGCTTTTGGAAACCTATTACTCATACTGGGTTGCCTTTCCCAGGCTCAATACAAGTGGAGGTTAGTACTACCTCAACTTGATATGCCATGCTTTGTTGACAACCATGGGAGGCCTGCTCCTTTCTGAGCAGAAACAGAGGAGGAGTAGATGAAGGAGGGGGAAGAGAAGAGGAGGAAATTGGAGGAAATAAGGGAGAGGAAACTTGAACCAGCAACTGATGGCAGCAGAAACAGAGATCTAAAGTGAAGTACCGGGTCAAGCTACTGGAGACCCCTCCAAGAGAGGGAGGAGGGATGGTATGAACAAAGAAAATCAAGACCATGATGGTGATAGCCACAGAAACAGCTGATCTGAGCTAGCGAGAACTCACTTGTAGCACTTTGTTCATGACTAAGCATGTTGAGCATTTCCTTAAGCATCTTTCATCCATTTGCAAATTCTTCTGTTGAGAATTCTGTTTAGACCTGTACCCCATTTTTTGATAGGATTATTTGGTAATTTGATAATAAATTTCTTGAGTTCTTTATATACTTTGGAGATCAGTCCTCTGTCCAATGTGGGGTTGGTGAAGATCTTTTCCCAGTAAGTAGGCTGCCGTTTTGTCTAAGTGACTGTGTCCTTTGCCTTACAGAATCTTCTCAGTTTCAGGAGGTTCCATTTATGAATTGTTCTCTCAGTGTCTGTACTACTGGTGTTACATTTAAAAAGTGGTCTCTTATGCCAGTATGTTCAAGGGTACTTCCCACTTTCTCTTCAAATGAGGTTCAGTGTGACTGGATTATGTTTAGGTCTTTGATCCCTTTGGACTTAAGTTTTGTTCATGGGGATAGATATGGATCTATTTGCATTCTTTTACATGTTGGCATCCAGTTATGCCAGCACCATTTATTAAAGATGCTTTCTTTTTTCCGTTGTCTAATTTTAGCTTCTTTGTCAAAAATCAAGTGTTCATAGATGTGTGGATCAATATCAGGATCTTCGATTGGATTCCATTGGTCTTCCTGTCTGTTTTTATCCAAATACCAAACTGTTTTCATTACTGTAGCTCTATAATAGAACCTGATGTCAAGGATGGTGATGCTACTGGAAATTCCTTTATTATAGAGGATTGTTTTAGCTATTTTTAATTTTTTGTTTTCCCATATGAAGTTGAGTATTGTTCTTTTGGAATCTGTGAAGAATTGTGCTGGGAGTTTGATGGTGATTGCATTGAAGCTGTAGATTGCTTTTGGTAGGATTATCATTTTTACTATGTTGATCCTACCTATCCAAGTCATGGGAGATACCTCATTGTTTCCAATAATAGCTGTACATGGTACGGAGGAGTAAAAAGACTAATATGTCATGAAACCAAAATTGCTGTTTGCCTTTGGCTTCTCAGATCACAGTGTTTATAACCACACATCTGCTGGCAGTTTCTACAAATAGGTGCATACTATTAACTGGTGCTGGTTTTAACAAATCAGTATGAAATGGATCAAATGACTTCCAGTTCCAGTTCTATGAGACAATTCACAATGCAGACTAGTTTCTTTCTTAACTTGCTCCCTCATCCATCTAAAAAGGTTCTTGTTGTGTTTGAAAGACCTCAAATTTTTCAACAATTGTGACTTAATTGTATACCTATAGTACGAAAAAATATTTTCATAAATACTCTGTTCTGCCATCACTGCTTGCACTCGCAAATTTGTTCAATCCATTAATATTGCCCTAACCTCTTTGATTTTAAAGGTCATAAATGATAATATGACAGTAAGTAGGTAAGAGCATCAATTCTGGGTCCAGAATTCTGGGTTTAAGTTCTGCTTTTATTTACTGTTAGCTTTCATTGCCAAGACAAAATACCTGAAAAAATCATGTTGGCATGGAAAAACTCATTTTGGCTCACAGTTTGTGATTTCAGAGGTTACACTTTGCCTACTTTAGCCCAATATTTCTGGAAATACCAAGTACTTATTGCAGTGATGGGTTGCCTTACAAAGCAATTTACACAAAGAAGGGTTTATACTCATTTGATGCACAGATGTACAGTTGGGCTGGTACAACAGAGGGAGTATGAGATTGCCTTGTATCCATATTTGGGACCTCATCAAACCAAAAAGTTTCTATATGGCAAAGGACAACATCATTTGCACGATGTGTCAGGCTACAAAATAGAAAAGTTGTTTGTTTTCCAACTACATAACTGATAAAATGCTGTAGGAATTCCTTCAGCCAATAGTCTTTAAGATGTCAGCCCACTTGGGTGTGGTCTCTTGTACTATAACTGCAGACATAAAGCTTGAATTCTCTCTCTCTCTCTCTCTCTCTCTCTCTCTCTCTCTCTCTCTCTCTCTCTCTCTCGCTGGATTTGATTCCTGTTCCCCTCTAGTACAGATGACTGTCAATCTGAATCTCTGAGTCTACCCCTAAATAAAGAAACCTTTATTACACTCAATTATGAACTAGTATGGGATTACTTTATTTTGTTCCTCTACATCTGGCACCCCATGTGATTCCCAGATCCACACCTACTGGGACAGCCCAAAAGGTCCTCAGACCAGAAGGTCTTCCACCCCCTCCTGCCTGGCTTGATTTCACCTACTATGTGGTTTTTTTTTTTTTTTTGTGTGTGTTTTTGCCAAAACCCCACCACAGTGGAGCTACTGCATGGTAACTTGGCAATTTCCCAGGCTTGCGCATGCACCCATATACACACTTTTCCAGCCACACAAAGATTTGTACAGCTTCTGGTTTATGTTCCTGGCTTGCAAGCTCTGGGTTCCTTGTTATTCTGGCCACCAGAAAACTCTCTTCAAGTCAGAACTGATTAATTGCTCTTAATTCGTTAACATATTTGTTAGCATTTAAGCAGGCACCTAAGTGGAACTGAGCGAAACTGTTCATGTTGCTGCCAGTCACATCTCTTCACCATGTGATTGCAACTGTGACACCTGTTGACCAAAAAAGATTATAATACCTACAACAATTTAATGAACTCTCATAACAAAGGTAAGTTTATTTGATTAATAAAAAAATCAATAAATTGGAAAGTTATAAAATTGTAGAGAATATTACCATCTGCTTATACTATGCATGGTATTCTGCAAGGTTTACATGGTTGTTCTGATACATCCATTTATTAGTGATTGGTACTTACCTTTATTTTTCATATTATATCCTTAAGAAAATGGTTTGATAAGAGAGCCAAGAATGAGGGATTTTTAGAAATGATACAGTTTTTTACAGACTAGTAATGAACAGATACCTGACAGGATTAATACCACCAAAAATCAAAAGTTAGCTGAAAAAATTAATACCATTGTGGATGATAACATTAATTTGACAGACAAAATTCAATCCATGTCAAAGGGTGCTGAGAAATTATCTGAAAAAATTCATACTGTTGAATTTGACAATAAAAATTGGTTAAAAGTTATGATAAGTTAGTAGATAGAGTATCTCTTTATGAAGGCAATCTGCACATCATCCAAATGATATCCAAGAATGAGAAACTATATTTAATAAAAAAAAGTTCATACCTTGGAATCATATGTGCAGAATGAGGAACAGAGGTTATGTGAGTCAAGGACATCATTAGAATTATTCACAGGTCAAGAGATTCAGGCTTTACAGAACACAGTGGTAAAAAGATTTGAAACAATTGAGAACTGATGAGCCATCACCAGTACTTGTCAGAATCAGAGATGACTTACCAAGAGTTTTAGCTACTTACCCTGTAATCACATCTGAAAAACCATCAAGTACTTGATACCCAAAGAACAATCTAAAAGAAATTAAGCAAGCAGTAGTATCTTATGGCTTGCATTCACCATTTGTTAAGGAGCTGTTAAAGAAATGGGCTTCCAGTAATAAGGCTACTCCACATGATTCACTTCAGTTAGTTTCAGTGGTCCTGGAAGATGGGCCACAACTACTGTGGAAATGCTACTTGCAAGAAGAGGCAAAATTTTAGATTGACAGGGAAAAACCAAAGGATTTGAGACTTCCCAAGATCCAATTATTCACAGTCACTGTGTAGGACATGTGCTACCAGGAAAATTAAAAAAAAAAAACCATTGTTGTAAAAACCATACTGTTCTGTATGATTAAATAAAGATGGAGGGTGAATCAAAAATTCCAAGAGAAAATAGGAAACATATTTTTGCAGACTTCTATAAATGATCAAAGACTAAAGCTAAGAATGTGTATAAATAACATTGCAAAGGAGGACTTACTAGACATGGATGCAGATGTTAGTAACATTACTCCAGAATCTTGACATCCACATTGGCCTTTTCAAGAAGCAAATGTTCAACACCTAGGCATTAGAACCTTATTTCAAGTGACACAAAGCATGAGATGTGCTGAACGCATAGGGTCAGAAGGGCAGAGAGGAAGGCTGAGGCCATATCTGACTAATATCACAATGATTTCATGGGGGCATGACCTGCTGTGGCAATGGAATGAATACCTAGACAACATTCCTGCAGTCCCAGAAATTCATGTTTCTAGGAAAGATATTATAAGGTACTATAAAAAATGGTCACCATCCATTCAGGCTGTACAAGAACACAAAACAACAAACCTTCAGAGCTACCAACGGCTGGCCCTACCTTTAAAATGGTTAACTGAGGAACCAATATGGGTTAAACAATGGCCTTTAACTGAAGAAAAACTGCAGGCTTTAGAACAGCTGGTACAGGAGCAATAGATGATCACCATATTGAAGAAACAACTAGCCCTTGGAATTCTATATTTGTTGTTAAAAAGAAACCTGGGAAATGGATAAATCTAAGAACTGTCAACAGGGTAATTCAAACTATGGGCTCTCTACAATCTGGAATTCCATTGCCTTCCCTATTGCCCAAAAGATGGCCTCTTATTGATTTAAAACACTGTTTCTTTCTTATACCTTTACAAGAAAAGGACAGAGAAAAATTTACCTTCATTACCTACTTATAATAATTATCAGCTCCTGATTTGGACCTTCAGATTTCAGTCCGGTGCTCCAATGTGGGTCTCTGTCTCCATCTCCTTTTATCGCCTGGTGAAGGTTAATATTCAGGAGGATGCCTATATGTTTTTCTTTAGGTTCACTTTCTTATTTAGCTTCTCTAGGATCATGAATTATAGGCTCAATGTCCTTTATTTCTGGCTAGAAACCAAATATGAGTGAGTACATCCCATATTCCTCTTTTTGGGTCTGGCTTACCTCTCTCAGGATAGTGTTTTCTATTTCCGTCCATTTGTATGCAAAATTCAAGAAGACATTGTTTTTTACTGCTGAGTAGCACTCTAATATGTATATATTCCATATTTTCTTCATCCGTTCTTCCGGACTGAAATATCAAGGTCCAAATCAGGAGCAGATGGAGAGAGAGCACGAGCAAGGAACTCAGGACCGCGAGGGGTGCACCCACACACTGAGACAATGGGGATGCTCTATCGGGAACTCACCAAGGCCAGCTGGCCCGGGTCTGAAAAAGCATGGGATAAAACCAGACTCACTGAATATAGCGGACAATGAGGACTACTGAGATCTCAAGAACAATGGCAATGGGTTTTTGATCCTACTGCACGTACTGGCTTTGTGGGAGCCTAGGCAGTTTGGATGCTCACCTTACTAGACCTGGATGGAGGTGGGTAGTCCTTGGACTTCCCACAGGGCAGGGAACCCTGATTGTTCTTTGGGCTGACAAGGGAGGGGACTTGGTTGGGGGAGGGAAATTGGAGGCAGTGGCGGGGAGGAGGCAGAAATCTTTAATAAATAAATAAATAAATATAATTATCAGCCTACTAGGAGATACCAATGGACCATCCTCCCACAAAGAATGCTCAATATCGCCACCGTGTGCCAATACATTGTAAGCCAACCGCTGGAAATAATATGTAAACAATTTCCTAAATCTATAATTTACCATTTCATGGATGGCATTTTTGTTATCTGATTCAAATGTAGATATTTTAGAAAAAAATGTCTGAAGAAGTAAATAAAGTTTTCCCTGAATGGGGATTACAAATTATTCCTGAAAAAAAATACAAAGAGGAGATTCTATCAATTACCTAGGTTATGAAATAGGTTTACAGAAAATTAGAATACAAAAATCTCAATTTAGGGGAGACCATTAGTAGACTCTTAATGACTTCCAAAATTTGCCAGAAGACAATTCCAATCTACAACCTGCTATTAGGGTAACACCTGGTCTAATAATTTATTTAAACAAAACCTTAGATGGTAACAAGGACTTAAATAGTCTCAGGGAATTAACAGCAGAAATTGAGAAAGAACTAACTTTGGTTGAAGAGAAATTACAGAAAGGCACATGTGGATCAGGTGGATTCAAATCTTATTTGCATTCTAGTCATAATGCCCTCCAGAATTTCCCCCCAGGAATTTTAATACAGAGGGAAGATATTATCTTTAAATGGATCTTTTTACCACATAAACAAAGTAACAAATTAAAAACATGTGGAAAATGTCTCTGAATTAATTATAAAAGGAAAATCAAGCCTTTGTAAACTAGCAGGAATAGACACAGAAGAGATTATAGTGCCTTTTATTACTGATGAAAATAAAAAAATTATGGAAAGACAATGAACCCTGGTAAAGAGCTTGTTCTAGGTATTTTTGGATAGATTAATAGCAATTATCACAAATCTGATAGAATTAACCTTATAAAGAGATCTACTTGGTTTCTTCCCTGCTTTGTATGTGACACACCAATAACTGGAACCCATACATTCTATACTGATGCAAGTAAATCAGTAAAGGCAGGTTACAAATCAGAAGATTTAAGTAAGGTTGTACAAAGCCCTTTTAATTCTGTTCAAAAGGTAGAACTGTATGCTATTCTCATGGTACTAAGGAATTTTAAAGAACCTCTCAATATAGTAACTGATTCATAATATGCAGAAGAGTTGTTTTGCATATTGAAATCACTGAATTTATACTAGATGATACAGAATTGACTTCATTATTTATTCAGGTTCAAGATATAAATCAGAAATAGGCTTTTTTCCCTTATACATAACACACATCCAATCCCATACCTGTCTGCCAGGTCTTCTAGCATGAGGTTATGTTGAAATTGATTAATTGTTAATTGGAAATGTAATGAAGGCCTCAGAATTTCATAACAAACATCATGTTAATAACAAAGGTTTAAAGAAAAAGTTTTCCATTGCATGGCATCAAGCTAAGAAGATTATAAAGAGATGTCCTACTTGCTCTTTCTACAGCCAAACACCACTACTTGCAGGGAGTAAACAAAAGGGTACTCAAAGGACTGAAATTTGGCATATGGATGTATTTCACTTTTTAGATTTTGAAAAATTAAAATATGGAAGAATGGATGAAGAAAGTATGGAATATATAAATATTAGAGTACTACTCAGCAGTAAAAAAACAAGGACTTCTTGAAGTTTGCAGGCAAATGGATGGAAATTGAAAACACTATCCTGAGAGAGGTAAGCCAGACCCAAAAAGAGGAATATGGGATGTACTCACTCATATTTGGTTTCTAGCCAGAAATAAAGGACATTGAGCCTATAATTACTGATCCTAGAGAAGCTAAATAAGAAAGAGAACCCAAAGAAAAACATATAGGCATCCTCCTGAATATTAACCTTCAGCAGGCAATGAAAGGAGACAGAGACAGAGACCCACATTGGAGCACCGGACAGAAATCTCAAGGTCCAAATCAGGAGCAGAAGGAGAGAGAGCACGAGCAAGGAACTTAGGACCGCGTGGGGTGCACCCACACACTGAGACAATGGGAATGTTCTATTGGGAACTCACCAAGACCAGCTGGCCTGGGTATGAAAAAGCCTGGGATAAAACCGGACTCGCTGAATATAGCGGACAATGAGGACTACTGAGATCTCAAGAACAATGGCAATGGGTTTTGATCCTACTGCACCTACTGGCTTTGTGGGAGCCTAGGCAGTTTGGATGCTCACCTTACTAGATCTGGAAGGAGGTGGGAGGTCCTTGGACTTCACACAGGGCAGGAAACCCTGATTGCTCTTTGGGCTTACGAGGGAGGGGGACTTGATTGGGGGAGAGGGAGGAAAATGGGAGGCGGTGGCGGGGAAGAGGCAGAAATCTTTAGTAAATAAATAAATAAATAATAAAAAAGAAAAGAAAAGAAAAAAAGAAAAATTAAAATATGTACACCACACATTGACACTTACTCATATTTTCAATGGGCAACTGCTTTGAGCTCAGAAACAGCTGATTCAGTAATCACACATTTATTGGAAATTATGGTCATCATGGATATACCTGCAAAAAAAAAAAGACAGATAATGGTCCAGCATATATTCCTAAGAAAATGAAACAGTTTTTTGCTTATTATAATATAAATCATATTACAGGTATACCAAACCATTCTATAGGTCAGGCAGTTATAGAAAGATCAGATCAAACTATAAAAGGTATATTAAGCAAATAGAAAGAGGTGGAAAATACATCCAGAAAGAGATTGCATAATGCTTTATTAACCTTGAATTATATTAATACTAATGAGAAAGGAACAATGGCAGCAAAGAGACATTGGATAATAGAAAAAACTTCTGAATTAAATTAGCCAGTGTATTTCAAGGATGTGTTGATCTCCCTTATGAAACCAGGAGATGTGCTATGTTGCAGGAGTTTCGCTCTTGCTTCTACAGTATATCATCAAAATTAATAAAGATTCAGTTTGAAAAAGAGAAACCTCTTGAGAGAGAAATAACAGATCATCCATCCACAGAGGTGACAATCATACAGGTGGTAAGGGAACCTCATAAGTGTTGGGGCAAGGTTCTATTCTTGTCTTTCCAGGAAAATACTCATTTTCAAAATATCGAGAGACCTGGGACATCTAGATATCTAAAGAAGAAAAGATAACTGTCCAGAAAGGATCTCCAAGCAAATTGAAATCTGACTTCTGATGACATATCATCTGCAGGGTAAAATTTCATTACCTGAACATGTATATATTTCTACTTAAAAATTAATGCTGGCTTTTGAGTTGGACAATGGCTATTCTTCTTTAAATTCAAGCATGTTGCTAAAAGAAAACTTCAGAGCTTCTGTTTCATAACAGGATCCTTCTGGTATGGGACAGGAAGAATAAAGAATTCAGGAAAAAGTTTACTTGTCTCCATATCTATTTTTGTCTCTATCATGTCTTTCATTGAATATATGTCTATATGAATAATGTTTAAGTTTTCCACATTGAACAATAATTTTTCCTGCAGTAATCTTTTAAGTTCCCAGGATGAAGATGGGACCCCACAATAATGATTCCATCTGGTTGATATAATGTCATATTGCTGATAGTGCTACTTTAAGATCAGTTTGAGATACCAGCTGCTCAAAAATGATTCCAACTTGTCTGAATAGGAGATTTCTAAACCCAATACAAACTGTATGAAATGAGAAAAATATAAAGTATAAAAATTAGAATTACCACCATCATAAATAATATCAAGCAAGAAATATATGCTAAATGTTTTAATAGTTATCCTATCCTAAGAAGTCTAAGTCTTGTATTAGAAATGGCTTGGCTAAGTCATGAGAGAAAAGTAACTATGACTATCTTTTCTTCAACCTCATCAAAGACCTGAGAAGGGAAATAAAATTTCTCGAGTAAACAGGTAGTAAAATCAAGCAACTTCCAAAATATGCAATACATTACAAAGACAACTGACTACCAGGGCAATCACCTAAAGTCTCATTTGCAATGTTGAAGCAACCAACTTTGTCTAAGGCCTAAAATAACTGACAGACCGTTTTTAGAGGCAGGAAAAATTTCAAAACCATCTTACTCTGTCTTGGCAAGGATTGATAATCCTTTTGTTTTTGTATCCTGCTTGTCCTGCCCAGACACTGTGCATTTTGTCAGGGGTCAAGGCATGAGCAGTTCTTTGCCCAAAGGCCAGTTTTGCCAAGAAGAAAACAAACTCCAAATGAAGTGTTTTTGGTGCCCAATGTTCTCTTGGAATAGATTGGTGCTGCCAGGAACAATCATGTCTCATATCAACAGAACCCTAAGTTATTTAAATGCCATATTCTACAGTTCATTGAAGTGGTTGAAGATTACCTGCCTATGAGGAATATAATCTCTATGTATCTAAAGAGCCTAATTAGTCTAAATGTAAGTATGATAAACATGGATGACAATTGACCTATAATTCTTAATACCTATATAGTTTAAAGACTAAGTCTTCATATTAATATTAAATAATCTTTAAACATCTGTGCAGAAAATAAGGACAATGACCTCAAAATGTAAACAATGTATATGTATCCTAAAAATGTATCAATATGCAAAATGTCTTAAGAAGGTAGAAGCAGGCATGCATACAATAAGACAAAATTACTTCGCATTGGTGTACAAATATTGTGACAGAAACAGGAGCATATTCATTATAACAAATATAATTTAAATTTGTATCAATATACTAGACTCTATACCAATGTAAATTGTCTATAAATAATTGCTCACAAGTATTCACTCTATTGCTAACTCTTATTATCAGTGTGAGTAAGCTCACACTATCTACCTATTATCCCATCCAATTTCCCTTTTTTTCAAAAAGAGTTCTTGGGACTACATAATTTTCACCCAAGTTCCCAACTCTATACCAATTATAATCAACATGGGGTCCCAATGATGTCAGGGGAAGTGAACATCAACTTTCATCTCCATCTCAGAAGTTATCTCCAACTGATAACCTCTCACAAAGGAAAAATTATTTTTCTTCAACAGAGTATCATCAGAAATACAAACCATATTTAATGGCAGTCCTCATGCCTAGCAGTAGATGGCCCACACAAAACTAACTTAATGGTATTTTTAAGGTTTTTGTTGCTCTTAGTTTTTGTCTCATAATGCTGACCTGTTTTGTATTTTTTAATTTATTTTTAAAAAATATTTTTCTCATTTTCATAGCAATCCCAGTTCCTTTTCCTTCTTCTCCTCCCATTCCCCTGCCTTCCACCCACTCTATTCTCACTCATTCCTCAGAGATGGTAAGGCTTCCCAAAGGGAGTCAACAAAGTCTAGCATATCACTTTGAGGCAGGACCAAGGCCCTCTGCCTATATCTAGGCTAAGCTAGTTATCCCTCCAAGGAGAATGGGCTCCAAAAAGCCAATTCAAGCACTAGGGATAAATTCTGGTCCCACGTTAGTGGCCCCACAGACTGCCCCAGACACACAACTGTCACCCCATTCAGATGGTCTAGTTTGGTCCTATACAGGTTCCCTCACTATCAGTCCAGAGCCATGAGCTCCCACTAGCTCAGGTCAGCTGTTTCTGTGGGTATCCCCATCATGGTCTTGACCCCTTTGTACATATAATTGCTCCTCCCTCTCTTTGACTAGACTAGCTGTGGATCTCTGATTCTGTTTCCATGTTGCTGTATGAAGTTTCTATGATGATAATTAAGGTCATCATCAATCTGATCTTAGGGCAAGGCCAGTTCAGCTACCCTCTCCACTGTTGCTTAGGGTATTAACTGGGTCATCCTTGTGGATTCCTGGGAATTTCCTTAGTGCCAAGTTTCTTGCTAGCCCCATAATGGCCCCCTTAATCAAGATATGTCCTTCTTTGCTCTCCCTCTCTGTCCTTGCCCCATGTTGGTCCTCCTGTTCATGTATGTTCTCCTTCCCCTTCCCTTCTGCCTACTGTATTCCCCCATGCTCCCAGTTTTCTCAGATCTTGTCTATTTCTCCTTCCCGGGGGATTCCTGTATGCCTCTCTTAGGGTTCTCCTTGTTATCTAGTTTCTCTTGGATCATGGATTATAGGTTGGTTATTTTTTGCTTTACATCTAATATCCTCTTATGAGTGAGTACATACTGTGTTTATCTTTCTGGGTCTGGGTTACCTCACTCAGGATGGTTTTTTTTTCTAGTTCCATCCATTTGCCTGCAAATTTCAAGATGTCATTTTTTGTTACCACTGAATAATACTCCATTGTGTAAATGTACCACATTTTCTTTATCCATTCTTCAGTTAAGTGGCATCTAGGATGTTTCCAGGTTCTGGCTAAAATGAATAATGCTACTATGAACACAGTTGAGCAAATGTCCTTGGCATCTGCATCCTTTGGCTATATACCCAAAAGTGGTATTGCTGGGTTTTAAGGTAGATTAATTCCCAATTTTCTAAAAATAATAAAAAATAAAAAAATAATATTTTCTGGTGTAGGAGGCCCTTCTGTATTTGTGTTGCTTTCATTGGTTATTAAAGAAACTGCCTTGGCCTAGTTGATAGGGCAGAACTCAGGTAGGCAGGGAACACAGAACAGAATTTTGGGAGAAAGAAGGCAGACTCCATGGTTCTCCTGCCTGAGACAGACACTGGTTAGACTCATGCCAGTAAGCCACAGTCAAGTGGCGATACACATTAATGGAGATGGGTTAAACGAATATGTGAGAGTTAGCAAGTAATAGGCTAGAGATAATGGGCCAGGCAGTGTTTAAATGAATACAGTTTCTATGTGGTTATTTTGGGGGTTAAGCTAGCCTGGTGGTGGGACACAGCCCGTTCCTCCCACAAGAGTTTTCCAAAGTAACTATAAAAGTTTGCACTCCCACTTGTTGGCTTTTTTTTGGTAGGGGATTTCTGTGTATATGAATATGTGCATCTCTATATCTGTTATTTTCATGATGATGATGATGATTATGATTATTACTGTGCATATTCTTTTTTTTTCATGTTTATTTTGTCCTATTCTGGTTTCTTTGTTTACTTTCAGTCTTATTTTATTATTATTTTTTAGATGCCTGTTTTTTTTTCTAATGAGAGACAGGAAGAATGGGAATGGATTTGGGTGGGTGTGGAGAATCTGAGAGGAGTCAAAGGGGGGCAAAAGCAGAATATATTTTGTGAAAAATGTATTTTCAATAAGTGAAACTTAAATAGGTATCCAAATTTAAAAATAAGTGTTGTACAGTCTCTTATTCTCTGCACATTGGCTAGTTGTAAGTCTCAGAGATCTTCATGGAAGAGGGGGCAGAAAGACTGTAAGAGCCAGAGGTGGTGGATGATGTGACAAAGGACTGTTTTCCGAACACAGAATGGCAATTTCTCTTACAAACTGCAGCATTTGTGACAATGCATAATGATGCTGTAGGTTCAATCCAGACAAAATTCAAGCATGGAAAAGCTGCCGTCATGGAGCCCTATCTCCAACTGGGGAGCATCGAGCAGTTGATAACTTTAAGGAGAGGGAGAATAAGTTCTCTCTAAGGGTATGATTTCTGGTAGGTCAACCACACTCTGATAGATGCCACACCCTATGGTTCATATATGTTAGCTCTATATGTACATAAAATTTAGATACATGGACCCATGTACAAAATCATACACTTTAACTTACATGTGCATGTCCAAGTGTGCTTTTGGTTGGTATATTTTGGTGTATTGTAATGAGTGTTTGGGGTCTCATTTTCAGTATCATCTTCTTGATAGTAACCACATCCAATTTTGTAAAATATTTGTACCGGAGGATGCTGCTGGCTTGAGGGCTTGGGCTTTTGCTTTGGTTTGTTTTTGATAGATGTTCCACTTTTGTCCTAGGTCAATGGGAACATGTCCCGTGAATCATTTTTTTTTTTAAATCCACAAATCTGTCTAGTTGAGCTTTTAGAATTCTCGGGAAGGTTGTGGGAGAGATGGAGGTCACACACTTGAAAGAGAAAATTGCCTTAGACATTTAAAAAACAACAACAACTTGGTTCTGGGTATTTACACAAGAAAAAATGTAAAATTATAACAGGCAAGGTCACATTGGCTGAACATAGCTACATTAGCCAAAATCACAAGTCAGAGGTCCATCCAGAACAGTGACCCTTTCTACTAGCTCCATGGGAAAATACATTAGATAAAGACCCCCAGGTCTCATCTGATATGTGACATTGAAAAGTAGCCTTGACCCAGAGTCAAAACTGATCACACATGTTCAAAATTAGAGAGATAGTTCCATTTTAAACATTCTAAGTTTCTGATATTGTTTCAGGATGTTATATTTGCAAAGCAAAATCGGTGAGGTCTAAGTGTATCCCGCATGGGGAGAGGATAGTGTTCTCTGAGCCTCAGAAGGAAATAAGGAAAATGTGGTGAGTGGGAAGGGAAATGGAGAGTCTGCAGCAGGTTAGTTTACACCGCAGTCCCACATGGCGTAATCATGAAATGTTTCATAAAATCCTCCTTTGTAGTTTTAGGTATATGTTAGCTAATAAGCCAAGTGTGATGGTGTACTTTAAAACCCTGCACAGGAAAGAAGAATCAGTGTGAACTAAGAACTATCCTGGTCTATACAGCAGTTCCAGGAAAGCCAGGGCTACATAGAGACCCTGTCTAGGAAAATAAAACAAAACCAGCTAACCAGACAAGTAAACCGAAATATTGGTTAATACCAGTGAGTACTACCAAACTCGTTCTTTTACTTAAGGCATTATTGATTGTTGTATGAGGAGCGGCCGAGCTGCGTCCCCTGCACCCGGCCGTCCACATGGCTTACTTATGCCCCAAAATAATTACACGGAAACTGTATTCTTTTAAACACTGCCTGGCCCATCATATCTAGCCTCTTCTCGGCTAACTCTCGCACCTGGACTAACCCATTTCTTATAAAGTGTGTAGCACCCCAAGGTGTGCTTACCGGGGAGATTCTAGCCTGCGTCTGTCTGGCATGGGAACATAATGGCGACTCCTTCTCAGCCTCTCTCTCCCAGAATCCTATTCTGTCTTCTCCGCCCACCTAACTTTCTGTCCTATGAGAGCCTAGGCAGTTTCTTTATTAGTTAACCAATGAAATCAACAGATTGATATATGACACTCCCATATCACTTCCCCTTTTTCTGTTTAAACAAAAAGGAAAGGCTTTAACTTTAACATAGCAAAATTGCATATAACAAAGAAAACAACTTAATTATCTATCTATTCTTCAACTGCATCAAAGACTCCAGAAGGATATAATATTATCTAAGCTAACAAGAAATAAGCAAGTTTCAAACTCTAGAAATGACAGAGACATCGTGCTGCCTGGACAGTCACCCAAAGTTCCTCTGTACCATTGGGGCATCCATCTTGGCCTACAGGCCCATAGTTTTCAGCAGACATTCCACAAAGCAGGAAATTTCAAGGCAGTCACTATCTGCTTGTCCTGAAGAATGTCTTGCAGACTCTTTCATGAATCAGGAACCCGAAAGATCATCTCACCTTTAGGCAAGTTCAGTAGTCCTCTCTGCAGGTTCTCTGTGTCCAGTTTATGCAATAGTCCAGGCAGAGCAGTTTTTGCCCAAATGGCTATCAAACTCCATAAGGATCCTCTTCGATGCCCATCTTCCTCTTGAAGTAGATTGGTGCTGCCAGGAGCAGAGTGTCTCATTGTCATGCAAAACCCTAAGTTATTAAAACATTTAAAATGCCATATTCTCTAGCCTTTGAAAGATATGAAGAATGCCTATCAGAAATATATCCGTGCACATCTAGAAAATCTAACATGACTACAAACCTGACTATTATAGATGATTATTAACAGCCTATATGCATTGCATTTTTAAGTGAACTACACAATCACAATACCTTAATCAAGATCAGAAATACAGATACATATAACAAAATTGACCTTAAATCTCTATCAATAAAGCAACATCTATACTAATGCAAATTATTCATACCTATATCATATCCCCCTTTAAGTAAAAGAACATTTATAAACCATATTTGGGAACATGGGGAGTTTTTCTCTCCAAACTGCTTCCTGCTGAAGGGGGCGTCGTTAATTAGGTCTTTCATGGTATAACCTGTGTGCTAGTTTCATCTCAGTTGGCAGTTGAGCGAAGCAATTTTCTGAAGATGTTCACAGCAACTCTTCAGGAGGGCGTGGTCCATCATACCATATCGGAATAGAAGAAATGAACAGGGTCTCATCCTCTGTGAAAACAAAACAAGAAACTCCTTTCCAAAGTATCATGTCCTTAGATCCAAATTGCAAAGTCAAGGCATTTCCAAAATATCTATGTTGAATTAGTTCAGCAGTATTTATAAACAAATATCTTTTAGTAGCTTTTGCTCCTTCCTCAGCATTCAAACAATTCAAAGAGAGCATAATAGCATACAGTATCAAGATTCTCTGTGTATTTTCCATCTTTGTATGCTTTATTTTAACCTCTATTTCATTTATTTTTACTTTTATTTTATATTCTTTGTATCTTTGTCCTGGAATAACTCTGTAGACCAGGCTGTCCTTGAACTCTCAGAGATCCTTCTGTCTCTGCCTCCCAGGCATTGGGATTAAAGGTGTATGCTACCACACCTTGAACTCACGAGATCTGTTTGTCTCTGCCTTCTAGGCACTGGGATTAAAGGCGTGTACTACCACACACAACAACTCTCTTCCTTTTTAATTGCTTTTATTTAAGAACTTCAACTTTTAGTCTGCATATATTTTCAACACACTGTAAATCATTTGAAATTTTCTTTGTCTTTGAATCTCTCTTTACTGTATATTCTCTTTTTCTGAATACATGGTCTTCAATTTACCAGAATCTCAGTAGGACTAAAGCCGTGGCTTTGCCAGATAGATCCAGTCCATTCCTTAGTTTCAGCCTCTGGCTGGGTCCGGCCGTTTCAGTGCCCAACTCTCGTGTTTCAGGTCCCTGCCAGCAGCGCTTGCAGCCTGTGCTTGAAACCGCAAAACCGCCTGTGTAAAGAGTAGTTTTCCTGGCGACAGCCGAAAGCCGGCATTTTTAAATGGCACGTTTTTTCCTGCTGGCTGAAACCAAAGCATGCCTTCGCTTCGTCACACTGTTTAAGTGTTTCGTGGCGGACCTTTAATGGCTACAGGGTTTTGAGTGAGCTGGTCGGGCTTCTCTCAGATGGAGCTCTTGCTTGACTCTGAGCAGGGCGACTGAATCGCTGCTACCGAAAACATGCTTCCCCTTTTTCCCAGTTTTGGTTTTGTGGATTCAGTTTCCTCTGTTGGGCGCCATCTGTTGAAATAGCGCGGCGGGCTGCGTCCCCAACACCGCCACTTGCCTAGCTTTCCCAAATAATTACATAAACACTGTTTTTTAGCACTGTTGGCCCTTAGTTCAACCTCTTAACCCATTTCTAATCATCTTGTAGTACCTGGGTGTGCTTACCGGGATTCTGCCTCGTCCTCTTGGGTTGGACTTCATCGTTGTCTCTAGAGCAGAGCTGGGCTGTGTTCTCTGGCTCTGGTCTGGCGGCTGCTGCTTTCTGCCTCCTCCTCTTCCTCTGCTTTTTTTTTACTCCCCCACCTTTTCTAACCACCCCGGTGTTTTATTGTTCCAATGAATCACGTTGTATTGCCTCTCAATTGATCTTGTCTGATATTTTTCCTTTCTGAGGTTAGGTTTCTTAGCTATAAGATGGAGAATGATAGCTGCATCTAAAGATTTTAAAAGAATTACCTAAGAAGATCAAAGGAGAGTGTGTCTATATGAGCTCTGTATGCATGTGGAACATCCGTTCAGCTCCACACACAAACATAAAGGTCCAGGAACAAAAAAATAAAGTATGAAAATATAAGGGAAAAAACAAAGATTGGGAGGAAATAAGAGAATAAATTAGTGATTTAGGTCACGACACATTTTCTCTAAAAGAACTCAATAGGGATAGATGTATTGGAACACACCTGTAATCCCAGAACTCAGGAGGACGAAGCAGGGGGATTGCAAGTTCTAGGTTAACTTGGTCTACACACTGATTTCCAAACTATAGCCTGAGCTACAGAGTGAGGCCTTGTTTTAAAAACCAAAACCAAAAGAAGGAGCAGGTAGTGGGCGGCAGCCCAGTCTTGTTTTGGGCAGGTGAGCTTCGTTTAGGACTAAACCAAATAAAAGATGAAGAAAAAAAAACCTGATCCACTTGCCACAGATTTGTAACTCATTAAAACAATCATGGAGAAGGCTGTCATGTAGCCTTGGTACTCTGTGAATGTGGCATGCTAGGGAAATTAATAACAATTAATAAGACAATAATTAATAAGTAGGGGTTGTAGATATGAAGAAAGTTTAACCCATTTGAGTATAAAGTTTGCGAACTGCCCTTAGGCCCTTTGGCAATATCATTTACATATAAATAATTGACACCCAATTAGAAATCATTTTGATCTGTTCATTAAGCAGTCTCGAGGGGCTGCTAGTAAGCAATGCTTTGTTTGACTAGTTCCAATTATTGTATTAATTAATTTTTTGTTGAATAAACAAGTTCAGCTTCAATTACTTAATTAATTAACTAATATAATAGAAACAGGCTAATGAAAAAGACCAGTCTCATGATGAAGATTGAAGTGCCACATTGTTTCCCAGGAAATAGGAATTACTGTGATATCAGGACAGTTACATGTTTTTCCAAATTTGGCCCTTTAATTCTCAAACATTTTACCATTGGAGCCCTTGGCCTCACTAGCCTTGACTGTCAAATCATAACATGGTTGTGTTTGTCTTCAGCCTCCACATCCAAGCTCCAGCAGGGGCTTGTTCAGTCAGCTTGCTCAGAGGCTTTTGAACTTCGCTGAGCCATGCTGCTACACATGAATGATTCACAAGGCAGAGGAGATGGGAAGGAATTATAGGTTTCTAGTCACTGTCCCTTTAAGACACAAGAAAAACTTAAGGACACTTGATAGATCGCCGTAGCATTTTGTTAGCCTATTGAGCTTTCTAATTCTCTTTCTTACTTTGAAAATGTGCCAGGCTTAGCGGGTGCTTTCTGGAAGAGTGTTCTGAATTCCTGGTGAGGACCTAGGGAGTAAGTAAGATTACCAAGTGTGAAAATGTTCAGTTCGTTCTCAGCTTTTAACTAAAGCTCATTGGTAACAGCGGTGCGAGCAGAGCTGTCCTCTCTGGAGAGCCATTGACTTCTCTGAGCAAACTTCCCCTGGGATATTTCCCGAGTTAGAAAGGCCGGATGAGGCAGGGGAAAGGGATGCTCGCTCACACCCAGAGAGAGGGGACTGAAGGGGAAGCTGGCAGTTGGAGTGAACATCTACCCACATCAGTTTTGGAGACCACTCCCATCCACCCAACACAAGCTGACCCTGTGGCTCCCTTTTCAACTTTTTTCACGACCCCTGGGATCCATCACCATGCCTGCCTTACTTTGGGGTTCTAAGAAATGCTTGAATACATAATAGCAGATAATGAGTGGGGTGAGGGGCTGTGGGGGATGGAGAGCAGTGGTGGCCCAGGCCATTAATCCCAACACTCAGGAAATAGAGTGAGTTGGAGGCCAACCTGGTCTACAGAGCAAGTTCTAGGAATGCCAGGGCTACAAAGAAAAACCCTGTCTTGAAGAAAGAAATAAGAAAGAGAAAGACAGGAATGAAGAAAGGAAAAAAGGAAGAAGAAAGGAAGGAAGGAGCGAAGGAAGGAAGGAAAGAAAGAAAGAAAGAAAGAAAGAAAGAAAGAAAGAAAGAAAGAAAGAAAGAAAGAAAGAAAGAAAGAAAGAAAGAAAGAAAGAAAATGGAAAAAAGTGTTTGGATATGTAACAGATAAATAATCCTAACATAAAACTATGAACTGGCCAGATAGATCCATGGATAAAGACACTTACTGTGCATCCTGGAGACCCAAGTTCAACCTCTAGGACTCATATGGTAAAAAGACACATACACGTGTGCATGCACACACACATACATGTGACGCACCCATAAGTAAAATATAATAATAAGTAAGAGAATGCATGCACCTAAGGCCTGGTAGGCCAGCCTGCTTTGTTAAATGTCTTTCTTTTGTCTTTTTCATAATCCCTGCTGTTTTGATAAGTAGGCTCTATGGAAACAATTTAAGCTACCATGATGTGAATTTCTACCATTAATTGTAACCAAGATAAAAGCATATGCCAAGGGATTCAAGACGGACTTGCCTGAAAGACTAAATGTATTCTGTACCAGTCTGAAATTGTACTTGGCTGATCCCCAAAGGCATAGACTCTGATATTTCATTAACATCTCCTAGAAGCTTTCCAAATGTTACCCAGGGTTCAGGTAACTGCTCAAGTTTCCTCCTATATACCTAACTTAAATCTGGCAAAGCCAATAGTCATTCTTTAAAAGTTAGAAAATACATATGAAGTCAGTTCAGCATTGTGGTTTTCAAGATGTCAGCATCTAGTAATGGTGGCCTAGGTCATCAGAACTAGCTTTGTCACATAGGACAACTAATAAAAGCAAACATGAGACAAAATTCACCCCTAAAGGCATCAGAGAAATGGAGGATGAAGGGAAACATCTGGACATGATTTGGGGTTGAAATGACTGACTATTCTAACAGGGATGGTTTTGCCATGAGAACATTTGCTGGTCCCGAGGCTTCTAGGGATGGTTTTGCCATGACAACATGTGCTGGTCCCGAGGCTTCTAGGGATGGTTTTGCCATGACAACATGTGCTGGTCCCGAGGCTGCTGGGAATGTCTCAGAGTTTTCACAATATTAGAAGGGTAAGAGCTGAATACCAAATTCCATCAACTCCTGGCATTTTGGATTCAGATCTCCAAAGTCTATACTCCAGGAATAAATAAAGTTGGCCAGCTTCAAATTATCCTTTTAACACAGAATCTCTCACTCTGAAAATGGGTTAAAATAATCCTTGACTACTATATCCCAGGTCCTTGCAGAAGTGAACAAAGTGCTGCTAGAAAGATCCTGAATTATTCTATTCCAAGATCATTTCTCAGAGTTTGTTCTGCCCAGGTGCTGCACTGAGTCAATAATGAAACAAAGCCCACACGGGAGAAGGAGATGAAAAAGAGCAGGAAGTCAGGCAGCTAAGAACTCACAGAGACTCCCTATGTCACTTGGGACGTACTAGATCTCACAGTCACTAAAACAGACTTGAGAGCTCATTTGATGGCAATATATATGTTAGTGTTTTTTTAGATACATTCAGAAATATAAATATGCATAGGTCATGGGCTCTTCTTTCACAGAATTTATGGTGCAGTCTTGGAAAGTATGTATGCCTCTTTTCTCTTATTTATTGTTTCATGTTAGGATGAAGTAGCTAAGGAAACCATGTAAACATAGCTCCTATCATCATCATTCTTCCAGATGTACCTGAGAGGTATCCACTGAAACAATGGTCTTCAGGAGCGGTTGACATTTTCTCAAGAATCTTGTGTTGGAATAAATAAACGACTGAATCTCACTGCTAGCCATGGAGAAGTTTGTTTCCCTGGAAGGCATTGCAAACAATTGGCATAACTTGCGTTGAGGCAATGATGGGACTTTGACCTTGACTGAATCTGCTTAGTTCTGAATACCTCTGACCGTTTATTTAAATCTGAACCTCATGTTAAGATCCAAAGATAGACTTGGGGGTAACAGGACCTCTTTGTTACTCTTTCCAACATGACCACATTAAGTAAATCTTTTTCTACTTTTCAGTGGTGGGGGGAATGAAAGAGAGAGAGGAGAAGAGAGAGAGAGAGAGAGAGAGAGAGAGAGAGAGAGAGAGAGAGAGAGAGAGATCAGTGAGAAAAGTAAAATCATCTTATGACTCCTGCCATAGTGGCAAATATTACTGAACAATGAGGGGAGAAGCAATCGAGCTGAACACACAAGGCTATCTATGAGGCAATGACTGGGGGGAGCAAATGGTGCACTAAGAGCTCTTAGTCATCTTTCAAAAAGGCATAACTCCTTGGCTTAAAATTTTCAACAGCCCTGTCTCTATCATAGGATGATGTCTGACTCATACCAGACTGAGTCAAATGTATAATTTGAAGATAGAAACAGAAATAAATTCAGCACAGTGTGAACTGAAACTTCAGGTTAGGCTCTCATTCAGACTCGGGGTCCCACGGCAAGGAAGGCATGTTTCCCTTGCTTCTCACTCTAGGGTCTGGGCTGGTGGTAAAGTCTAAGAGAACAACAGGACAAGAGGTAGTATGGAAGGAGGTGAGTTCACTGAAGGCCCTGCAACCGGCTTGGTTGGGCCACCCGTAGCTTCTACTATAGCACAGATCCTTCTAGCTCACCCAATCGCTTATGTTCCATCAACTCAACACACTGTGTCTCCTCTGTGAGGTTCTGTAAGTCAGTGTCCTAGATGGGTTTCTATTGCTGTGAGGAAACACCATGACCACACCAACTCTTATAAAGAAAAACATTTAATTGTGGTGGATTACAGTTTCTGAGGTTTTGTCCATTACCATCATGGTGGAATATTGTGGCAGTAGACGGACACCGTGCAGAAGAAGGAGCTGAGAGTAGGCAACAGGTAGTGAACTGAATCACTGGGTATGGCTTCAGCATATTTGAGACCTCAAGGCTCACCTCCATAGTGATGCACTTCCTCCAACAAGATCACAACCACTACAAAAATTCATACCTTCTAATAGTGCCATTCCCTCTGGTGACCATTTTCTTTCAAACCACTACATTCCACACCCTGACCCCAAAGGCTTGTAGTCATATCATAATGCAAAAATGCATTCAATCCAATTTCAGAAGTCCCCAGAGTCTATCACAGTCTCAACAATGTTTTAAAGTTCAAAGTTTCTTCTAAGAGTCATACAATCTCTTAACATACAATCCCCTATAAAATCAAAATCAGGAGAGATCACATACTTTCAACATATAATGGTACAGAGCATACACTACCATTCTAAATCGCAGGGGAACATAGTGAGAAAATACTGGACCAAAGTAAGCCCAAAATTAGCTGGTCAAACTCCAAACTCTACATCTCAGTGTCTGATGTCAACGCATCTTCAGATCTCCAACTCCTTTCAGCTTTGTTGACTGCAACATTCTTCTTACTCTTGGACTGGCTCTACTCCCTGTTAGCAGCTTTCTTTGGCAGGTATCCCATGGTTCTGACATCTCTAACATCTTATGGTCTCCAAGATAACCCAGGCTTTACATTTACAGCATCATACAATGATCTTTCTGGGACTCCATTCAGTGACTTCTATGACACATGCTTAGCCTCAGCAGTTTTCCTTAGTTGTGGAGGAAGTTCCATAGCCCCTTTCTTCTATGCTTAACTCTAAATCCAGAACCACATATCCAAAACTGACCATGTCTGCTGCTTTCTGGGGCTGGAACATGGCCCCCTCATTGAATTACATCTTCACCAGTTATCTCTTTTTGGCAGTTACCTTCACTGCCTAAGCTTGGCTGTCCTTGAACTTGAACTTGCTCTGTAGACAGGCTAGACTCAAATTCAGAGATCTGTCAGACTCTGCCTTTGGAGTGCTGGTATTAAAGGCGTGCACCATCAAACCTGTTCTAAGTTTTTATTTAATTTTTAGTCACACGATGGAAAGGTAGCTGGGTGAGATCTGTCTGACCCTGCCTCCAGAGTGCTAGGACTATAGATGTGTGCCACCAACTAGACTGTTTTAAGATTTCTTCTCCCAATAGAATCAACTCAAATCTCTTTACTTTAGCCTACTCTTTAGTCAAGGGTAAAAAGCAGCTACTTTCTTCACCAAAATATCACAAGAATGGTCTCTAGGCAACATATTAAAATTCTTCTTCTCTGAAACCTCCTGAGTCAGCCCTCCATAGTTCAAATCATTCTCAGAACATTTCTCTTTTATGTTCCTACTAGTATAGCCCATTAAACAGTGCCTAAAGCATCCCACTACTTTCCTAACCCAAGGTATCAAAGTCCAAATTCTTCCAAACAAAAGCATGGTGAGGCCTATCACAGTGATACCCCACTTCTGGTACCAACTTCTGTCTTATTTAGGGTTTCTATTACTGTGAAGAGATATATTACCATGGCAACTTTTATAAAGGAAAACATTTCATTGGAGTGGCTTACAGTTTCAGAGGTTTAGTCCATTATCATTGTGGCGGGTGATGGAGGCCTGTGAGCAGACATGGTGCTGGACAAGGAGCTGAGAGTTCTACATTTAAATTCAACAGGAAGTGAATCGAGAAACTGGGTGTGGCTTGAGTATATACAAGACCTCAAAGCCAACCTCTGAAGTAGCACACTTCCTCCAACAACACCACACCCATTCTAGCATTGCCACAACTCCGAATAGTGCTACTCCCTTTGGGGACCATTTTCTTTCAAGCCACCACACTAGTGACCTTGACCTCCCTTGAGTGTAGTGGCATTTCCAATGTATTTTAATAAATACAGCATGCCTGAAGATCTGAGAGTAAAAGAGCCCCACTGGTCAGCCTTACAAGCAGGCAGTGGTAACACACACCTTTAACCCCAGTTACCACACTAGTTGCCATAGAAACCAAGAGGTGTGTGTCTTTAATTCCAGTGATGCACACCTTTAATTCCATCCCTAGAGAAGATTATAAAATGGGAGGAGATAATTCTCAGACACAATCTCATCCTGAGCTTCCTGGAGGCAAGACCACCATTTCAGACTAAGGTCGAGGTAAGAGCCAGTGGCTGGCTGCTTTGCTTTTCGAATCTTCAGGTTGAACCCTGATCTCTCTCCCTGAGTTTTTACTTAATCATGTTTCACAAGTGAGAGTAAACCACATGTTGTCATTCCTGTTCTCCATCTTTCTTGCTGACCCAGCTTCAGTAAGGGCCTCGTATTTCTCCTGGGATCTTCACAGAGAGAGAAAGGACTTGATCCTGACAAACTTTCCTCTGTTTCTGGGACATAGTCTCTATCCTCACTCTCCCCCTTCCCCATTCCATCCCCCTCTCCTTTTTCCATATCCCCCTTTTCTTCTCTCCCTCTCCATCTCTCCCTCCCTTTCTCTTTCTGTCAATCTTCTCTTCTTCCTCTCTCTTAAGCATAAGATTCGCTACCACTATTGAGTTCCTATCCCCAATTCAACCTACTGAATTGTTCTACAGACCAGGGAAAAGTGGCATGGAAGACAGACACTTCTGATTGTTCTGGGTAAAAGATTAATAAGGATGTCATTGCTCCCTTTAATGGCAACCGTTTTCAAACTTAAGGTTTTAGACAGATGAGAGAGAATATACAATACCCGGTGCCATGTTCATCATGACTCATTGTGTTGTGACTGCCAGCCACCCGTATGCATTTCCCGATGTACCTGCATTCCTGGTGAGCCCAGTGACTTATAATTTCTCACACCTGACTTAGTCTCTCAGGCTGCCCACAAACCACAGCCGCTCATGCTTGAAATCCATGATTTCCACAGTGTCATTATTCCTGGCTAAAAGCAAGCAGCTGGTCTGTGAAAACATTTATCTTTTTCTATCTTATTGTTCCTTGCTTATTCTTTTGTTCTGAGACATTGTTCTGGTACACAAGCTAAGCTGGCGTCATACTCCTTCCCCTCTCCTCTTGACACAGACTCAAAACTTTGGGTACAGGTTCTGTACCGCTCACTTCGACTGCTTCTCTGCAAATCTATCACTAGCAATACTTTGCCAAAATCCCGTTATTGTATTCAAGTTAATTACTGAATTCATTTATTGTGTGCTTAATGATAGATGAAGAATGTCTATGTTTGGAGTTTATAGCCTCCTTAACATTAGTCTATGAGCTCGAGGGAAGAGTGGATGAATCTTATTTATTCATCTTTCAGACATAAAATAAATTCCTGTGGAAAATCAGACCATGGCAGCTCAATATATGAAGGACACTGAGGGGAAAGCCATGAAGTAGCCGTGTAGGTCCTGCTCTACTTGTTAAAGCCTGACCGATGGATGGGCACAAGAGGTGTTTTTCTGTCCTCCAGGAAGAGCAAGGCCAGTCACCGAAGGCCACTTCACAGTAGTGGACATTAACAATCGTCACCAGCCAGTCTCTAGCTTTTGTTTATTTCCCTTTCTATATGCTGCTGTCACTAGGGACTCGTGTCCTTTTCTTTTCATCTTGACATTTTTATTCTTGCAGAACTGTGTCGCCTTTTCTGAGATTTGGGTTTCATTGATAAAAGAATTTAAAATTGGCTTCAGGAGGAAGCTCAAGGACAAGTTTGTTAGAGAGAAAGCAGGGCAGAGAAGCTGTGAAACTCAGCGGCTACCAGGAGGAGGGAGATGGATGGATGGGAGGAAAAGCCACACATGTTGAGTAGAACACAAGTCTTTAGGCAACAGTCTTGGGAATTACAGAGCACAAATGTGGATGCCCAGAGTGTCAAACACAAACAAGTTTAGGGCTTTGTCTTGTATTTGAAGAAGAGAGAGAAGGGAAAAGGTGGCAGAGTTATGCTTTTGGTCAGGCCTAGCACAGAAGATCCTGAAACACCTGAATTGAGGGAGAGGCTTTATGGGAGTATATTCTTCAAAGGGGTAATTTTTGTCTATCTCCTTAGTGTGTCTTTAGGTATATCAGTTTTTGGGTGGTTTGGTCTTCCAGCTGGGTGGTTGACAGCCCGTTTCTATTAACTCTTAAGGGACATGAAATGCTTTTGTGATGTTATGTCCTTCTAGGCAGTATTAAATGCCATGCTTCTGCTAGGTTCAAAGATATAAAGATATAACTTAGATGATAGATAGATAGATAGATAGATAGATAGATAGATAGATAGATAGATAGATAAAATGAGGATACAAAGAAAAAGACTGGAAAATGGCACAGTTTACTAGGAGGAGATAGCCTTCCCTTAATGGGCCTCAACAAGATTCTTATCTCAACTTTCTTCCCTTGGTATTTTATTTTAACTCCTTATGAAAGACAGTTGTGATCTCTTCCCCCTCATTTCACACCACATTTCAAATTCTGGGGAAGAGAATTGTAATCTTTCCCTGTTTTTTTTGTTTGTTTGTTTTTGTTTTTAAGTTAGCGTGGTGCTGGGCAATGGGAGGTGGGAAAACTGACCATGATGTGGGTTTCCATTCCCGATGGCCTGCAAACCTGGAACTATCGATTACTAGCTGGACTGACTGCCCTTCTAAACATTTCCTGTGGTTTGTTGACATTTCTAGGTAACCTGGAATTCAAAGTAGTATCTTTGTACTCTCTGGCTGTCTCTCATGTGTGCAAGAAATATGTCTCAGCAAGCTGGTACCTTTCTCTTGTTAGCCCACCTGTTACCAACTGGAAAGGAGACTCAGTTCCTGTTGCTCCTTGCAGCACCAGAAGGGGTTCTCTTACTCTTCTAGGGACCTCCACTCGGGTGAAAATGGATTCTCAGTTTTGACACGTAAAAGATTCAGGATGCGCCAGTACAAAGCAGAATTAGGATTTATGAGAGACACTTCAGTGCAGATGTCAAGCAAGGCATTAAAAAGACAGAGACTCTGGGGCAGAGCAAATCTATGAGGGTCTCTAAGAGACCGCAATTTCATTGTCTTTGAAATGATCATTTGCAGGATTTTGATGGTTTTTAAACTATGATATTCAAATAATGAAGTAACCTAATGAGATTGTAAGGACTTTCTGGGAGTGGGCACCTGTAGAATTACAGTGGCCATGGTGAAGTCTAGATCATGAGGATGCAGAAGTCAGGGGACCCTCACCAAAAATGTCTTGCTTGAGATTCCCAGAGACCGTCCTAGAAATGAAATAATACTTAACCAAGGCCACAAGCAGTCAGGCTGTAATCCTGCTGCACTGTTAGCTTAATTCTTGTTTCTCAGATAATGAGAAGCATCAATCAGACTTTGGGGTGGGATCATTTTTTTCCTTCTGATGTTGACATATTTTTAACTCTCTTTCTATCCCTAGTTAGAATCTATTTTTAATCTATAAGACTAAGCCTCTGCAAAAGGGTACCTGTGTCCCAGGGAAATGTGCCTTTAACAAGATTGCATAGGAAGGAAAGAGTCCTTCAGGCTTAACTACCTGATACACAGTCGAGCTTGAACACAGACCTGGCATGAAAAGAATGGCGGATGAGTGTTCGGAGCAGCTGGCTGCTCCACACTGCCCCACTTTCGTTCTGTTGTTACTATGAATCACTCTGACCAAAATCAGCTTGTTGAGGTGTCTCAGTCTCTGCCCACTTGCTGTGAAGAGACATCAGGACGAAGGCATCAGAGGTTTAATTGGGGATGGCTTATACTTTCAGAGGTTTAATCCATTGTTGTGGCAGGGAATAGAGTGGCTCGCGGCATCATGGTATAGGAGAAACAGCTGAGAGTTCTACGTGTCAATCTGCAGGCAACAGGTAGAGAGACTGACACGGGGGCTGGCTTGGGTTTTTGAATCCTAAATGCCCAACTAGTGACACATTTCCTCCAATGAGGTCACATCTACTTCAGTGTGGCCACATCCGCTACAACAAGGTCACACCTCTTAATCCTTCTCAAGTAGTGCAATTTCCTGATAACTAATTTAAATTCAAATATACGAGTCTATGGGGGGGGCATTCTTATTCAATTCACCACAGGACAAAGGGGCTTATTTAGCTTTTGCTTACAGGTCACAGTTACCATTAAGAGAAGTCAGGGCAGGAACCCAAAGCAAGAACCTCACAGAAAAAGCCCTGGAGGAAGGCTAGCTTTCCTATATAGCCCAGGACATGTTCAGGAAATACCTGGGTCTTCATGTATTAATTAGAAACCCAGGCAATTTCCACAGACATGACAGCAAGCCAATTTATCTATGCAATTATTCAACAGAAATAACAAACAAGCATTTGTATAGTATTTACATTATAGGAAATATTATAAGTAATCTAAGAATGACAATGTGTATAGGAGGATATGCCCAGGTAATATGCAAATACTATTCTATCTCATAAGAGAGGCTGGAGAGTCTGCAGTGTTTGAAACCTACAGAAGGTCTTATAACTAAAGATGCGTTGCTCATCCCCAGGGAGGAGTGAATGAAACAGAACTTAAGATTGCATTAGAAGTTTGGAGCCAAAAATGGAAGAGACTTTCAATGCTATACTGAAAAGTTAATGAGTTGTTTTGTTTTTGTTTTGTGTAATGAGACATTTCATACCTAGTTAAGCTGCGGAGAATCTTATCAATTCCGATTCAATCATTCATTTAATTAACAAGTGCTTATTGTTAGAGGTGAAAACTTCATTATTCAAAGCATGAGCCAACAATTACAGGAGAGAGTAATCAATACCAAAGCCAACAAATAAATGTTATATTGAGATAACTATCTTAGAGGAAGCAAGTCGGGGTGATATTGGTAGATTTGGGGTTCTGTGGACACCTATAGGAATTTCCAGGTTCTTCTGTTCCAGAATGAACAATTCAGTGGGGATACACCATTATAGTCCAAACAGGAACAATTTGTTAAGATATACTACAGTTCCAAGGAGGGGGAAGTGGGCCAGTGCAGAGGAAGTTGTGGGGATATAGGATTTGAGGGAGCTATTCAGGAAAGATTTAGTTTTTATAATAAAGATTTTTATGTATAGTCAGTGTCATTTTAAATCGGCAGAAGTAGGGACAAAGCCCTGACATATTTGCAGGGTTAGAGGTTCCAACCCCATAGTTAGGCATGGTGGATGTGTTTACTTTATGGTCTTGGAGGGAGCAAGAAGGATGCCGCTGAGCTGCCATGCACTGTGCAGAGGGGCATTTACACAGATGACATCAGAACATTTGGGAGATGTAGGTGATAAGAAGGTTTAGCAGTTAGAGATAATCAAAGCTCCCAGTGCTTGCTTTGGTACTGGATTTGCATAGGAAAAGGTTTGTCCAGCCACAGTGGTTGATAGAAATTCAGGCATGGTCCAGATGTCCATTTCCTGTTCAGGAATGGCCAAGGATTTGTGCCACTCTCTTAAGTGCTAGCGGTAGATCATTAGCACGCCCAGGGAAATGGGGTAGCCGTCGATACTTCTAGTTCTTTCAGTGAAAAAACGCAACTCCAATGTCACTAGGTGCATCTTAAAGTGAGGGCTGGATTTTTCACCCTGGTAGAAAATGAATTATTGAACAGCACTCACTGTTCTTGCCTTGCATATATACTCCCTCGTAGCTGTGCATGCACAGGAGCCTGGACCCTCCACCAAATATTATGTAGGGGAAATGTTCTCCTCATTTTAGAAGTCAAGTCAGCAAGGTGGATGATTGAATATTTACATAATTAGAAAGCATGGTCAGAATTTAAATAAATCATTACAGATACTGTCTCTGGAGCCAGCGCTAAGCTCCTACCTCCTTCCAAATGAATGCAAAGAAAAGCACAGCACCGGGTTACACAGCAAAGTTGAGCTCTCAGAGTCACCCTGATCCCAGTCAATCACCCCGACAGTTTTAAATGAGAGAGAAACAGCATCTTGCAGGTACCCAAGTCTATCATTTGATTAACATTTATGAAAAAAATAGTTCTCACCATTCTCTGGTGAAGCATGAAATACTTTATTTTTCTCTTTTTGGAGGCAGAAAAACTTACATGAGTTACTTTAAAGACTGTTTTTCTAAATGATCACACACACACACACACACACGCAATCAAGGATAAGGCAGGAAGCTAAGCTTGCCTTTGCACTCTGCTTCAGAAGACAGTACTCAGGTGAACCTTCCTGGAGGTTGGCGTTCTAGCTACTGTGGGAAGATGACAGATCTCATTCAAACTTCCGTTTGTCTTCTCAAAAAGATAAAGGTGAAACAAGGGAAGCCAGAGCTCTCTTCTTACCTGTGCCCTCATCTAAGCAGCTTATTTCCTCCTAAAGGCTCATCCCAGGTCATCGGAATGGACTAGGCCTCCTGAGTCACCAGAACGAATTAGTGCTTCACTTTAGAAGTTTCTGTATCACCAGGTAGAAGGGATACTTCCCAAATAATAGGAAAAAATGGTGGTGGGGGAGGAACACAGGCTTCTGTTCCTTCTTAAGTGTCATTCAGAGAACGTCTCTCTTTCTAAATGTATTTTCTGAGTACAGTGGCAAATGCTTTTATATCACTCTGTCCTGTGTAGAAGGCAAGCCTCCCAAGGTTGAATTAGAAACATCATACATCTGCAAAGGGGTACACACTTGGATCCAGCTGAACCTCTTAACTCTCTGAAATGGCATCCACTCACCTCAGTATCTTCTCCTAAGTGACAGTCAACACCGTGGTCTGGAAATTGAGTTGGAAATCCTGTTGTGAAATCTTCTGTTCAGAATGAAATCAATAGAGAATCAAGTGAATGTCGAGCCCCACCCACAGCAGTCCTTGCCGTGACAGCATCACGGATGCCATGAAGTAGGAGTCTAATGCCTCTGAGAAATCACACATGATGCTGCTTGCTGGGCAGCTGTTCAGTAAAAGAAACTATCGTCGTAGTCAATTCTGAACCCAACTTTACTGGATTCAGCATCACCAAGGAAACACATCTTTGAGCCCGTCTAAGAGGACATTTCCAGGAAGGCTTAACGAAAAAGGGAAAACACTCTCTGAATGAGGGTGATACCATTCCATGGGCTGGTATCCTGGAGAGAATAAAGGAAGAGAAAGGGAGAAGCTAACAGAAACCCTGCATTCACCTCTCTGTTTCATGACTCTGGATATGTGACTAGCTACCTTTGTCAAGCCCTCTCCCAGGAAGAGCTGCACCTGGGACCATGATTCAGCCAACGAATCCTTAAGGTGTACCTGTCAAGTGTTTTGTCATGGTTGCAAGAGGTCAGACTAACACACAAACCACTTACTCAACAAGAACAAAGGCTACGTCTACTTGGTTTGTTTGTTTCTAGACAGTCAACTTACTACACAGACAAGATGTGTGGGAACCCCTGGAGATAAGGACATGAAGCTTTGCTTCTGATGATAATAGGAGTAACCTCAGATGCTTCCTTTGCTAACAGAGAATGGGGGGGGTTGGGTTGCAGAGAAAACTGTTGCATATGCCTTTGCTGCTTGCATTCCAAGGTTTCCTTGGGAAGGCACTAAACTACACCAGGAAGGATGAGGAGGAAGGCAGGCGCCAGCTGCTCCCTAACAGCCTCCCGCATCCCACTTTAAGGCACTGAATTTGTTTCCTTCCTACTGTTCAGCTGGGAGTGTTCAAATTTAGAGGCATTTCAGTTAAGCGCTAATTAACCAATTAGCAACTGTCACTTTTTTTTTAAAGCTCTCAAGGATGGCTTCTTGTCTATTTGAAATGTATGCCTAGGAATTGACTAATATATACGGAAACCCTATCATAGATGAAAGTATAAGAGAAAATTCTTCCTATTTTTCCTTCTCTCTAAAACTGTAGCTTTTAACCTTACTTCAAAGTCCTTGTTCTTGGAGGTGATACCATTAGCTTCCTCCCAAATCCCTGCTAAGCTCGCCAAGAGATGAAGGTCTGGACAAACTTCAGCAGTAAATAGTTTAGAAATGAAAGGACAACTGCCTCATTTAAAGTCTACGACCCAGGTGTGGTTCAGTAGTTGACTGTTGAGTTTCCATGAGTTTGTCGGCTTTCTGGGGGTAGCATTGTGCGGACTGAAACCCCAAGGTCCAAATCAGGAGCAGAAGGAGAGAGAGCACGAGCAAGGAACTCAGGACCGCGAGGGGTGCACCCACACACTGAGACAATGGGGGATGTTCTATCAGGAACTCACCAAGGCCAGCTGGCCTGGGTCTGAAAAAGCATGGGATAAAACCAGTCTCGCTGAACATAGCGGACAATGAGGACTACTGAGAACTCAAGAACAATGGCACTGGGTTTTGATCCTACTGCACGTACTGGCTTTGTGGGAGCCTAGGCAGTTTGGATGTTCACCTTACTAGACCTGGATGGAGGTGGGAGGTCCTTGGACTCCCCACAGGGCAGGGAACCCTGACTGCTCTTCGGGCTGATGAGAGAGGGAGAGTTGATTGAGGGAGGGGGAGGGAAATGGGAGGCGGTGGCGGGGAGGAGACAGAAATCTTTAATAAATAAATAAATAATAAGAAAAAAAAAAAAGAATAAAGTCTACGATGCACGTGTTACCAATTACAGATAAGGGTACCAGGCCATTCTCAGGGCAAATGAGAGCATCTGTGTGAGGAAAGAGCCTAGTTCCAGGGTCACTTTACACAGTCGGTCCTGGTCACTTCTTGTGGCCTGTGTGTCATGAAGCAGGTTACCTAACCTTGTCACATCTGCTGCTTCTTTATAAAATAAGGATAATAACGGTGACAACAATTAGATAATTCATACAAATTATAGTCCCTGGCATATAGCTAAATTCCAGATTAAAAAGTATTTCTTCGTAATATTCACCCAATAACCATTTAATGGGTGGTGTTGTGCAATAGGCAGAAGAGTCAATGCTGGAGGATAAACAATATTTCCCTCTGTATCTGATAGTCATTTAGAGCTCTAATTACTTGCAAATTTAGTGCCCTTCTCATTGAGACCATTTCCGTTATAAAATCATCCTTTAAACTCTGACTAGAATGCAGGCAAGTCAGAGAAAGATCATTTATCCAGTTAACTTAGGAGTATAGACAAATTGACTAGATTCACATGAGAAATACCAGATTTAAATAGAGTAATTCTCTAATGAGCCGGGAAATTGCTGATGGTTTGTAGCAAATTTCCTGACTAATGTTGGAACACCATTCTGATCATCACGTCTCCCTCTTGAGAAATCAATGTGTATGTCCTCCCCACAAAAATGAAAGGAGACAGAGACCCAACCTCTATCAGCCACCAGCAGCCCTCAGACAAGTGGTGTGAGCACAATCTGAGGTCCTCAAGTTATAAGTTATCAGTCTATGGACAGTATCTTTCTTATAGCAACCCAAACAAATTAAAGTACCCTGTCTCTAGATCAAGGTTGTCAGTCTAACTGTATGGAATGTCCATTTGTAGCAATGATCTCATAAAGGTTTTAAATTGGCCTTCCTGTAGCAGGATGAGGAAGGGTGTGTGACTGATGACCACCTGGCCTGCTTTCTAAGCCTGGTTCTCTATCCTGTTGAAGAGTCTATGATTTCCCACAATCCTCATACGTATACATCAATCCATCAATTATATATATATATATGATTGTATAGTTATGTATATATTATATGTGTATAATATGTATATATTATATATAGTATGGGTATCTGAACATTCATTATATATAATGTTTGTATTGCAGATATGTATACAAAAATATATTTTGTAAAATAAATCTATTTTGCTTAAGTTGTTTTTTTCTTTCATCTAAAAATTATAGCTGAGGCACTATTGTGCTTTCTTCTGACTGGAACACCCAATGCTGGGGGGTTTGTAGTGTTCTCCTCTAATCTGAGACTATAGAGGCTTCCTTTTATCCTATCTTGGGACTTTCACAAGAAATGTTTGTCCGCATGCAATAAACACTTACTGGTTATAGAAGACATTTCTAATTCCTACAGAAGTTGGAGAAAAGAAAGCTAGTCTGTGGATAGTAGCTGCACACCAAAAGCCACCATGGCAGTGTTATGACCATAGTCCAGAGCAGTGGCTTTAATTCCATGTCTGTTCTAACAAGTTCTGAACATGAACATGCACAAGCATGTACACACACACACACACACACACACACACACACATACACACTAACTCCAGGAAATGTTCTGCTTAATTTTAATATATTTATACATGAAAATGAACAAAGATTAAAATCATGATTATACAAACAGAATCCACTAGCCAGCATGACAACACCACATATGATGTTTATAGCCTCAAGTTTGTCTGTTTTCCTGATTGCAGGGGAGGACCATCATATTGTGACCTTTATTTCCTTAAGACTCAAGGTAGCCCAAGTTTGTAGGGTGAGGAAGGTTAGGGGCCCTAAGTTGTAAGTTGTTTGAAAGTCATTACCTATTTCAGTATTTTGCTGTCCTTGAAAAAGTTTGTTTGTTTAACTGTATTAGCTAGCACATTTGTCTCCAAGAATAAGAATGCTCTAGGGGTCAGGAGCCTCAAAATCTCCTGAGGTGTCAATGATCACCTCACCTTCTGCCATATTTGAAGGCTTGCTCATCTTAACTGTACAGCACCCTACAGCTTCCATTAGTGAACACGTAATTGTTTTCAGAGTCATTTGAACTTAAGAATATGTCTCAGTGTAGGAACTGGGAAATGGGGGAAATAGGTATATTGGCATCACACCACCTGCCACAGCAAAAGGTTGCAAATACCAGAATAGAGTAACTTGTCCAGGACAGTGGTGGTGGGCAGACTATCTTCCATCTCTGTGCCAACTGCTTCGGCTTCCACGGCAGCATAGGATCCTGGGAAGACGATTAGCTCTGGAGCTGCCTCCGCTTCAATCCTTCTGCTGCAGTTTCTGTATTGAATGTTCTTGAAAACCCCACACATGATGAGCTTAGGGGTCAGCCTGCCATACTATTTGAAAATGGTGCAACCTTCAAGAGTTTGGACCCAGCGTAAGAAAGGTAAGTCTTTGGAGCATGCTCTCTAGGGGGATACTGGGACCTCTGGCTCTTCTCTTTTCTTTGTTTACCAAAGACGTCATGAGGTGAGCAGCATTGCTCCATCAAGGGCCTTCTACTGTGTTTGCCCCAAAGCAATGGCACCAGGTAGCCATGTAGAAAACCCTCTGCATCCATCAGTCAATCTCTCTCCTTTTCAGTTTTCATCTCAGCTGTTATGTCACTGAAAACTGACTGACATACAACAACAACAACACACACACACACACACCACAGGGGCCACAAGACAGGCTCAGGGCACCTCTGAGTTCAGCTTCTGAAAACCAACTGACAACAACAACCACACACACACACACACACACACACACACACACCGGGGGCTACAAGATAGGCTCAGGGCACCTCCAAGTTCAGCTTGGATACTTGCTTTTCAAATTGCTGGAATAAGATTGCAATCAATCTGACCTGTACTGACTCTCTCATTAAAGAGCTGAATGAACTTGGGCACCCTTCTTATGCCCTTTATAGTTGGGATTTCCTGTTCTGCTAATGAGATTACTAGAATGGTTTCTAGCTGGGAAAATTGAAAATATTTTTTTTTCAGTTTTTGGTGTTACAAGGCAAACAATAAATCATCAGTCACAAGCATTATTGTAGTTATTGCTGTATCCATCTTGAGCTTATGTTTTGTGTGTGGGGACCTGGGTCATAGTGCGATTCCATGGAAGGCCTCAGATACTCTAGTTTAGCATCTGGTAGAGTGGAACTGTTTCTAGAAGAGATAATAGGCTTTGCTGTACTCAAGAGAAAACAGGGCTTCAAGTTAGTTTCAAAGAGAGTTGAGTTCAACTATGTGGTGTTGGAATTACATGGGTTATCCTTCATTACAAAGATTTCCGAAAATGGGTAGATTCTTTGAAAATGTTGTATGGGGGATTAAATGAGATGTCATATGTGAGGCATGTGAAAAAAAATTCTCAAAACCTGATATGATGGCTAATATTGTCAGTATGACAGGATCCAGAATCATGGAAGAGACAAGCTTCTGGGTAGGACTGCAAAAGATTTCTTAGATCATCTTTTTTTAATTTATTTTTATTATTTAATTAAAAATTTCCACCTCCTCCCCTCCTCCCCTTCCCCTCCGTCTCCAGTCCAAAGAGCAGTCGGGATTCCCTGCCCTGTGGGAAGTCCAAGGTCCTCCCCGCCTCCATCCAGGACTAGGAAGGTGAGCATCCAAACAGACTAGGCTCCCACAAAGTCATTACATGCAATAGGATCAGAACCCAGTGCCATTGTCCTTGGCTTCTCAGTCAGCCCTCCTTGTCAGCCACGTTCAGGGAGTCCAGTTTGATCACATGCTCCATCATCCAGCTGGCCTTGTTAAGCTCCCATTAGATCAGCCCCATCATCTCAGTGGGTGTGCGCACCCCTCGCGGTCCTAACTTTCTTGCTCATGTTCTCCCTCCTTCTGCTCCTCATTTGGACCTTAGGAGCTCAGTCCAGTGTTCCAATGTGGGTCTCTGTCTCTAGCTTCATCCATCGCCAGATGAAGTTTCTATAGTGATATGCAAGATATTCATCAGTATGGCTATAGGATAGGGCCATTTCAGGCTCCCTCTCCTCAGCTGCCCAAGGATCTAGCTGGGGACAGCTCCATGGACACCTGGGAATCCCTCTAGAGTCAAGTCTTGCCAACCCTAAAATGACTCCCTTATTATATATTAAGATATATACTTCCCTACTCCCATATCCACCCTACGAAGGTGGAAAGATACACCCTCGATATGAGCAAAGTCATGACAGAGGCTGGGATCTCTAGCTGGGTAAGAAGGAGAAAGTGGCCTGAGCCCCAGAATTCATCCTTTTGTTTTCTGCCTGCTGATTGTGGATGCACTGTGCCCAGAGGTCTCATGCTCTTGATGCCATGCCATCCCTCCACATCAGACCGCACCCTCAAACTGTGACTCAGAACAAAACTTCATTCTTCAAGCTAGTTTCATCAGTTGTTTGATCACTGAAACAAGATAAGTAACTCCAGACACTGAGACATACACATTTACACACAGAAAACCCATAAAAACAAAACCGGAAACCATAATATATAAGCAAAAGATCTGCAAGTTAAAAAAGCAAAAACAAACTGATGTGAGATGCCTCACTGTGTGCTGTGAATATGTCTTATTACTATTGGCTAATAAAGTAGCTACTTTGACCTATGGCAGGGCAGAATATAGCTAGGCAGGAAAGCCAAGCTGAATACAAGGGGAAAGAAGGTAGAGTCAAAGGAGATACAAGCAGCCTCCAGGGAAACAAGATGTGAGATAACAAATCTCAAGCCTCATGGTAAAATATAACTAATAGAAAGGGGTTAATTTAAGTTGTGAGAGCTAGTTATTAATAAGCCTGAGCTAATAACCAAACAGTATATAATTAATATTAAGCCACTGAGTGCTTATTTTAAAAGCAGTTGTGAGACCAGGTAGGACCAGAAACGTCCAGAAATAACAAACAAACAAAAATCAAAAAGGCTTAGAGAACTCATTGTGAGATTAAAAACAATAAAACGAACAAATAAAAATGAAACCTCTAAAATTACTACGACGGTAATTTTGTGTTAGTCAGCTATTGCTGGGCATGTGGCCTGCTCTTAAGAGTGGTTTCTGTACCCCGTGAGACTCCATTGGAAAAAACTAACTTTTCATGTGTAAGTAGTTATCAACTGTAGTTAGCTTCTGGGTTAGGAAGCTTTAGGTGGGGAAGTGGAGAGGACCTGGGAGGAGTTGGACGAAGGGAAACCATAACCAGAATATATTGTATGAAAATCTAATTTCAGAAAAAACAGGAAAAGTAACTAACACAGTTGTCTTCCTGAAAGCAGTGGCCAAGTTCTCCTGAGCCAAGTGAAGTAAAATTACTAAGAAGAAAAATATGAAGTCAGGTATGAGTAGTTAATATAGTTGATACACATGAAAGGTTTAAAGACAGATTTGTCAAAAACAAAATGAATTGTGTTACTACAAATAACATGTGTGGGATAAATAAAAAATAAAATCCTTTCATGCAAAGACAATGATAGACAAAGAAATGCTGGGCAGATGCCTCATAAAGAAAGCGTGCTTGGCAGTATAAATATCAGACAGAGCGGAATTCCACCGTGGGAGTCTTCAGTAGAGAAGGAACAGAACGGAAGCCAATGCTAAATTTGAGTGGATGGTAAACTATAATTTCCAGAATTGATGAAAGACCTCAGGTTCCTTATGCAGGAATTATCATGAAGCCAACCAGAGCAGCGGTAAACCCTTAACAGGTAATCATAGTAAAATCATAAATAAAGATGAGAAAAATCTTGGAGGCAGCTAAAAGACACACAGCCGTGTGAATATGGCTGAGAAATGGCAGAAGCCAGAGGACTATAGGATGATATTGTTCAGAAAAGTAAAACTTAAAAGTTCATTGCTAGGGTCATAAGAAAATCATCATCTTTAGTATTGCTTTAAAAGTCAACTTACTCAGGTCAGTAAACACATGCAGTACAAGGAAAAGGTGTTAGAGATTAGATTGACAAGCAAAGGTAGGAAAATGATCTAAATGCAGATACCATTAAGCAAGGCTGTAAGCAAGAGACCATGGAGCTCAGAGGAGGTGTTCCACCAGGATGGAGTTACAGCCGCTGCTGATCCTGGTGGAGATCCCCACTGACCACCAACCTTCTGGAAACAGAGACACTTATGGGGTAAGACCTGTGTTCTTCACTGCTCCTTCATCAGGAACTCATTTTGGCATCTGGGCAAAGATGGTTGCTGCTTAGATATTTTTTAAGCTTTTGTTTCTCACTGCATAGCAAGTTGGCATCCAGGCTTCAAAAGCCTGTGAGCTGCCTTGCACTAGGCTGTGCATTGTAAATGGGCCATCTGCTTCCCTGTGAAGGATAGGACTGAAAGTTATGAGGTTGGAACACACACATACAAACTACACAGAGAGACTCACACACATAAAGACATGCACACAGAGCAAAAGACAAACACAGAGAGACACACATAAACACACACATACATAGAATGATATGCACATAGACATGCACATATAGAAACACATACACACAAAAACACAAACACTCACTCTCTGTCTCTCTCTCTCACACACACACACGCACACACACACACACAGAGCAAGAACCATTTTCTATCCCTTCAAACAACTTACAGACTGGGGAAGACCTACTTATAAATGAGTAGGAGATCAACTTAAGTACAAGAAAAAAGAATGCAGAAAGAAAAGATTATAAGATAGAAAATGCAAAACCTACCAAAGTTAGTTAAAAATAGCTACAGCATGTTTTTCATAAAGAATTCAATGTCACTAATTTAAATGCAGAGCAAGAAAAATCTAAAATTTGACTTCATCGTTAGAGCTAGAATTGCCACAGAACAATAAAGGCATACCTCAGTTAGTCAGAGCACCACACCTATTTCCATCCTGTTTGTAAGAATAGTTTAAATCGACTTGAAGTAATGATTTAACAACAAAAAGACATGGAAGATTAAAATGTGAGAAACGTGGAGGTTTCCGGGAGGCCCTTGCTTCCTGCGGTTTCTGTAGGAGCTAGCTTGCTGGGTGTAGGATGGGAGGTTCGCTTTCTCTACTGAGCCTTCAGTAAGTGGGCATCTCTTTGAAGCAAATGCAAACACAGAGCTCTGGCTGTCTTCCAAACCTTCCATGGTGATGCAACCCAGTGGGATAAAATGTTAAAACAAATTCCAGCATTCTAAAGTGTCCTGCAAACCTCTCCTGAAAATGACAGGGGAGAAACCAAAGGACAAAGCAGAGGAGTTCGGAAAGGTGTGAAGCAGCATTACCTATTTAATGATCACAATGTGAGATGCTGATCCAGGCTAATATGGTCAGGCTTGCTGACTCCAGCATCCCCACTTCTCCATCTGCCTGTGGGTAAAGCGCGTGTGCAGTCCCAGGGGTAAGCAACACTACGTTCAGTGCACAAACATGAGCCAATTGGAATTCTTAGACATTGAAAGTTATGTCCAGATCAAGGTCAAGGAGGCAAAACAGAGTTCTGTTCAGTGTTACTCTTCAGTTCAGCTGGAATTCCTGCCTGCTGGATGGGGAAAAGAAGCAAGAAGAGTCCAGCACCATTCTGTCACCTATCCTGTGTCTGCCCAGAGAGGAAGGGATCAGTAACCTCAGTTTAGTTAACAAGGCAGCTTGGTGAGTGTATGTATATATGCGTGTGTGCGCACATGCATGCACATGTGTGCATTGTGTGTGTGCACTTATGGATGGAAGTATTTGTGCATATGTGTATACTCAAATGTACCTCCCTCTGTGCACACATACGTGCATGCATGATGTATGCATCTATGAATCTGTGCACATGTGTGCCTGTGTATGTATAAGCATGTGCAGGTCTGTGCCGGGGTTTGTTCTGCACTGGATATGAGTGTGTGCTCATACACTCATGTGTGTGTTCATATGGATGTTTATTTGTGTATATTTGTACAGACGTGAATATATGGGCATTGTGTGCATGTCCATGCTTGTGTCCTCTTTTGCACATGCATGGTATATGTACATGTCAACATGTGTGCATATGTTAGTGTGTCTTCATACGTGTGTGCCTACATATGTATATCTATATATGTTTGCATGTGCACTTTTGTGTGTCAGTGCCTGCATCAGTGTATGTGCTGTGTATGTTTTTCCTTGCTCAAGTGGACCTGTGAAGCCTATGACTATGTGCACATGTGTGAATGTGTAAGCATGCATTGATTTTCTTTGTGCATGCCCATTTTTATGTGTGCCCATGTTTATGACCATGCATGCATATGCATGGATTCTTGTGTGTATTCAGATGTGTTTTTATGTATCTATGTGTATTTGTATCTGGGGTACTTGTACATATGTACATTTGTCTCCCTTTGTGTTTTTTGCATGTGTACATACATGTATTTTTGTGTTTTCTTTGTCAAATATTAATTGAAATCATCCTGAGTGGCACGTGCTTGGCATGTATCAATGAAGGAAACAATGCTTCTGGCATCAGGGAAGTCAAATTCTAGTTGAAATCATGCAATAAGCAATGAAATGGCAATTATGTTCAGGGATGGTCAATGCTCTAAAGAGGGAATAAAGTAGAGAAATCGAGATTGGAAATGTTAGAGAATGAAGGAATTACTATTTTCACTTAGGCCATCAGAGAAGGCACAATTTATAAGGTAAAATTTAAGCAGAAATATAAAAATATCAGAAAAATAGCATTAAGACATCTGGAGAATAAATGAGAAAGAAGGCGCAAGTGAAAATGGGAGAAACTCTATGTTGGAGGCTTGGATGAGGAAGGACCTGAACTCAGATCCTCAGTACCTACCTAATACTTGAGTGCACATCTGTAACCCCTTTGTCACAGGTAGGATAGAGAGGCAGGCTTAACCAGGAGGCTTTCAGAGCAGCTGTTCTGACTTCCAGTGAAGTCCCTGGTTTGTGAGACTCTGTCTCAAAAATAAGGTGAGGTGTCATAGGAGAAGCTACTGATGTTGACCTCTGTCCTCCATATGCAGACACAAACCACACACATTCACACACCACACATACACACACAGGCATACACACCATACCCATACATACAACACAGACACACATACCACCCCCACACAGATAGACATGCACTGCACACATACACAGACACACCACCACACATACACACAGAGAGAGATACACACACAAAAAGACACACATATACCCCACACATGCACACAGACACACACAACATACATGCACACAGACACACACACAACACAAACATATACAGACAGACACACCACACACATACACAGACACACTCATCACACATATACATACAGAGAGACACACAGTCACACACAACACACATATACATAGACACAAATACAACACAAACATACACAGACAGACACACTCACCACACACATACACAGACACACTCACCACACATACACCCACAGAGAGACACACACACCACACACATACACACAGACAAACACACCTAGACAGACACACACACACACAGAGACACCACATACACATAGGCAAACATACAGACAGACACAAACAATATACATATAAACAGATGGACACACATACCATACACACAAACAGACACACACATACCACACAGACAGACAATAGGCAGACACACAGACAGACATACAACACATAGGCCAACAGACAGACAGACACATACTACCCATGGTGAAGCCATAAAGGGGAATCTCAGAAAACCTTGTATCATAGGTGGCTTTGGCTCCTGTTCTGAATGAATGCCCCACAGATTATGAATAGAAGAGTGATCCAACTTACACTTAAATTTTTTGTTCTTATTTTTTATTTTTTTGGATTTTTCACCTTGGTTTTGTTGTAAATAATAGACAAATGTTATAAGAGTTTAAGCCAGGAGATCAAAGGCACAGAAGGTTCTTGGGGTCACCCACGTGGGTGTGGTGGCAGTTTAGCCATGATAGTAGTCTGTCATGTGGCCACTCCGATCCAAACCTGGAGACTTCTGACAACCCAGGGGCCATGAGAAGGCTTATTACTCATGTAGTGTGGCATGGGGAGGGCAGGGCAGGCCCAGTGAGCTGCAAGGAAGGAACTTGGCTTGGGGCTCTCTGCTGGTCAGAAAATGGGGCTTAAATTTCTCTTAAGTTCCAAAGAGGAAAACATGTGGGCTTTCTCAAGCTCTCCCTGTGATGAGAGAGAAAAGAAACATGGAAGCTTAAAGCTAAGCGGTTATCCAAAAACCTGATCCCGAACTCTTGTCAAACAGTGGGACAGAAGAGAGAAACAGATTTTTATTTATTTATCATGTAAGTTTCCATTTGGAGTGGGATTCAGGGTTAAGAGAGAAGGAAGTTAAAAAGAGTTCCTCCATCCTAGGATATTTTAGCAAATAAAAGTTTAGAAGACATGAAAACATCAATATAAAACTTACTGTATTTGTCCATGGATTTTTCTTCTTATTTGCAATTAAGAGTTTATTTAAATATTAAATCATTCTCATACATATATTATTGAACTATACATTTTTCTCCAATCCCCTCACTTCCTCTCCCCTCCCCTTCAATCCTCTCCTGAAGTCCCCATGCTCCCAATTTACTCAAGAGATTTTGTCTTTTTCTACTTCCCATATAGATTAGATCCATGTATGTCTCTCTTAGGGTCCTCATTGTTGTCTAGGTTCTCTGGGATTGTGATTTGTAGGCTGGTTGAAATTATGCTCTTTACTTTAAAAATTAATCCTTTCTAGTACTCCCCAGTTAATATCCCTGGGAACAAGGTCCATGCTCTAAAGATAAAAAACTGTCGGTGAGGGCTGGAGAGATGGCTCAGTAGTTAAAAGCACTGGTTGCTCTTTCTGAGGGCCCAGGTTCAACTCCCAGCACCCGCAAGGCAACTTGCAACTGTCTGTAACTTCTGTTCTAGGGGATCTGTTACCCTCATACAGAAAAACATGCAGGCAAAATGCCAATGTATATCAAATAAAAATAAATTTGTAAAAAAAATGTTCTGTGAGTACTTGTTGATTGAAGGGCTTGGCAACACTCCAGCATTGTGCTGAATTGGAACGCCATGCCACCTTGCTTATTTCTCAAGCCGAACACTGGCTGTGAAGTGAGATTGTCTTAGATGTCCTAGACTATAAAACTGGCAGTGCACACCCGGACTTATTGCAAACGTATTTAAATATCTGATGCATAGCAAAGGGTCTTTTACTTGTAACTTTTATTGCAAAAGTGACCTTTTATCATTTTATAGCTAATTAAGGATGCAGCTGTGCTAGATAGAATGGCCCTAAAATAGCAACCTGGCAGTCTGGTTTTTATCACCACATTTTTGCCATAAAATAAGAAAACATATGGTCCTGAACACAGTGGGTTTCTTTCTGAGTCTTGTCAGAACAAAGAGGGATCTGGCTGGGTTCAGTGATCCCAGGAATCCTCTCAAAGTGGCACTGTACAAATAATAACAAAATATGCAGGCTTCAAGAACAGGGGAACAGCTGTGAGATTCTACACAGCTGCTGGAATAGACCCTTGGCTGCCTCGTCAAATTCGGCTGAAAGATTTTACAGCTGGAGATACTCAGAGGAAATACACAGACTACAAATTTGGAAAATCTATGAGAAGTCTTTGAAGCTCTCATTTTAATGGAGTCACATGTGACTATTGTAGAAAATAAGAAAATATTAAACTATATCTAAAGATACTTAATAGAAGTTAATAAAATTGGTAATTCTTTGAAAAAGTCTCACTGCTTTGAAATCTAGGAAAGATGAATTCACTAGAATCTATATTCATTTAAACTTGAACTCTCAGATATATAGCATCATTGTAGTTGTCTTTTATAGGTTACACTTTTGAAATCAAATGAGTTTTTAAAAATTTAAGGCAGACACCACTGCTTGAGATTATTTTGATTCTGAAATAGTCATTTTAAATATAATAACATTATTTAACATCAAACCCAAATGAGTCATTCCTGATCAAAAGAAAAAAATATACATGTAAATTCAAAGTCAGTATATTAAAGGTTGTATGTGTGTGCACATGTGAACATATGTGCATGCAGAGTTTGTGAATGTTCATGTATATGTGTGTGTACATGGCTATGGATGCCAGAGATGAATATCCTTAACAGCATCCATCTCACGTTTGGAGACAGAATCCCTCCCTGGTATCTGGGATCACCAATCAGACTAATTCTTTAGTGACTCATCACAGATATGTTTGCCTCTGCCTCCCCAGTCCTGGAATTACAAGTCAACACCATATCTCGATTTTTCCATAGGTCTTAAACTCAAGTTCTCATCTTTAAGCAATGGGTCCTTTACTGACTGAGCCATCCTATCCCCAAGTAAATCCAAAATTTTGAAAGTATGACTATACTTGGTATAAAACTTGGCTTTTTTGTCAACTGAGGGAGCATTCCCAGAATCAATCTAATCTGACTATGAAAAGAATTATCTTTGTAGGCTATATAGTCCAAACCAACCTACTGAAATTAGTCTCTAAAATGCCTCGACTGGTTGCTTGCTATGTCCAAGGAATCCCAAATTCCAGTTGTCTCAATCCCCAGCTAATCTGATCTCTAATTCAGAGTGGCAGTTGGCTCATTCGTAGTTTGGCTTGCCAACTTCTACTTCATACCATGGAGACATATCAGGGGCAGATGTTTGAAGGGAAAGCAGTTAGTGTTCTTTGCATGCCTAGACTCTTACAGCATTTGTCAGAAGGGTTCAGTACACGTGACCTACTTTCTATCAATGTTTTTTGCACAAATATCATATAAAATTGCAGGTTACAAAATGAATCATCACAATATTTGTTTTGATGTGAGCTAACTGGCTGAAATTTATTTATTTAGAAACCATGAGTGAGTTGCAGGAGAATAACTATCATAGACAATGGAATAAAAGACACTTTGACTAAGAAAGAAGGTTGGAAAACTTACCCATAAGTCTAAGTCTGGGATTCAAGAGACCACCTATCTTTTGGGAATAGGCAACAATTAAAAATGTGTGCTAAAGATGGGTAAAACACCAATCAGACCTCTGTAGGTCTGTGAGAGATTATTAGGGTTGTCGGTGTTCCTACATAATATCAGTATTTTATAATATCTCTGATTTTTAATATTGCCTACTTTAAAGGCATTGGTAGTTTTTAAATATTCCTAGAGAATGTCAATAAGGTTAATGTCATTGTTGTTATTACTGGATCCGATTTTTTAAGAGAGAATACTAAAAGTGATACTGGAAAGGATTATAGCACATATATCTGTGCCCACGCTGGTGAACATACTCATGGGCACACATGCAGTGCGTGTAAACTCATGATAGCACTAGTACTTGCTAAAATTTGTTTTCCTCTTGTTAGAAATACAAGGGGATGGTATCTTTGATTTTTTTGTCTCCTGGATTTCAAGTCTGAAATATTTAATTTATAAAACATTTATTAAAAATGTCTTCTGATTTTTTACTATAGAAGCTCATGGAACCATTACAATCAGAGAGACTATTCTCACTCATGTTGAGGAAGGCAGATTCTTGACCCCCCCCCCCCCACATTGGATCAGGGCCAGAGTAAGAAAATAGCTGCTGTTATAAAAGTTGTGGGTTGCTTATTATTATAGAAGCTAATGTTATCATGAATAAAATAACTTTTTTTCCTTTTGTTATTTTTTATTTCTTCCTTTTCTTTTGGGAGCATTCTGGGTATTGAAGCCAGGACTACATCTGCTAAATACATGCTCTATTGCTGCATCACACTCCTAGCCTTAAAACTAATTCATTGTGTGGTTGACTTGCACACTTGAAGAAGTCCTGAACATCACAATCATTGCAGGAAATTCTGTTACTTAAGAAAGGCTTTATCCATAATATGACATACATAGTATATGTATGTCATATAATGTCTAGTACATCAGCAAAGAGAACTGCCTTAGTTACTTCTCTATTGCTGAGATGAAACACAACAATCAGAGCAACTTATAGAAGAAATATTTATTTGGGGCTTACAGTTCTAGAAAGTTAGAGTCAGTGATGGCAGAGCCAAGGTATCAGGCAGCAGGTCTCTGAAAGCAGCAGCTGAGGGCTCACATCTCAATGAAAAATAGGAAGCAGAGGGAGCTCATTGGAAACTACATATAGCTGTTGCAACTGAAAACCCTTTCCCCAGTGACATACTTCCTCCAAAATGTCAGCACCTCCCAATCCTTCCCAAGCAGCTTCACCAACGGGGCACCATGTATTCAAATGTCTGAGACTCACGGGATGTCATCTGCCATGACAGTTCATATTCATCTTTTTACAACTCAGCCATCATTCCTGTAATACACCTGCAGGCAAGGTAATATGCAATATATTTTCTTTAAGTTGAATTCATTCATTTCATTTATTGTTAAATTGAGAAATATAATGTGCCTAAAGGAATAAATAATCAGATGACCACACAGCCATTGCTCAATGGAAGCATTCACGTAAGCAAAGAACAAAACTTTTTCTCTCTCCAAAATGAGGACTTCCTCTTCTCTTGGCATAGATGTTAAACTTCCCTGCTTTCAAATTTATAAGGAATAAAATTCAAGGTTTGAATGGGATGTTATCTCCAAATATCCCTACTGATAGACATAAACAAACTGTTGTAACGCAATGCAGGCATCAGGCTGCCAATATATGTCCCAGTTTTTTTGAGGAGCTAGAAAGAGCAAAACACAAGGAAGAAAATCTGTTTCCATCTTGTATGTGGAGTGAACAATCTCCTGAGATGGATATCATTTCAATTTCCTATTTGGAGTAAAAGTCAAGCCACACAGTTAAACTACATGTGTAGTGCTCTGTTAAGGCTTAAAACCATGTCTCTTATGACACTTCCTGTGCATGTGTCACATGACAGGACAGCGCTCATCCTGATGCAATCCTTTCCAAGATTTCTGAGCATGAAAATTTCTTAGGGCACAGGGCTGTTTGCTGGGGCCACCAGCTCTTGTACCCCAGAGTCTCATTTTACACCTTTACAAAGTCATTTTGAAAGTGAAAAATGGCTGGTGTCTTAGATAGGATTTCTATTGCTATGAAGAGACACTGTGACTACAGCAACTCTTATCAATTTAATTGTAGTAGCTCTCTTACAGTTGGGAGATTTAGTCAATTATTGTCATGGTGGGAAGCAAGCCAGCATACAGCAAACATGGTACTGGAATAGGTGCTGAAAATTCTTACATCTTGACTCACGGGCAACAGGAAGTGGTCTGTCTCATTGAGCATAGCTTGAACATATATGAGACCTCAAAGCCAGCCTCCAAAGTGACACACTTCCTCCATCAAGACCACACCTACTCCCATAAGGCCACACTTCCTAATAGTACCACTCCCTTTGGTGCCAATTTTTTTCAAACCACCACAGCTGGTGTTCACAATGAGCTGACTGACCCATTAGGTCTCTACTTTTCCTTCTTAGACTTTCTTGCAGCTAGAGATAACTAGAGTCACTAGATGTATTTGATGAAAATTTGGATGGCAAAGCAGGGTAGAAACCACTTTTTCACTTGGTTTTGGCTATTCTTGGTTTTCAGTATGGTTGTGGACATTGATATCTTTTTCAACCAATATTTCACTGTCTATCACCTGGCTTCTTATATTGAACTCCAACAGTTTGATAGGTAGAAGTGGTCTCTTTAATTTCCTAACAATGACTCTAGAACTGTAGTACAGTAGGAATGTGTATTTTAAAATATCTTTCAAGACTAACTGGAATGCATCTCAGTGTCTGAGAGCTTGTTTAGCATGCCCGAGGCCCTGGGATTAATCTCCAAGACCAAAAAAAAGTGACTTCCAACTACTTAGCTAACATCTAGCTCCCTGCATCTACCTAGTTATCTGGATAATGTCAGTTCTTTTTAAAATATGTTATCTTTCTGGCCTGATATTTTCTATCTTTTAAAAACCATCTTTCTCAAAAATCAATTCTGGTAAGTGCTGATGTCAGTCTGTAAATATGCAGTTTAAATTGACTTTTGAGGTATGAACATTTTGAGAGGCATTTCTAGGTTCTCTTCTATTATTCTCTTGCTGCACCACAAATCCTTACATTCACACAAGTCCTTTCCAATAGCAGATTGGGAGAAAGATTCTCAATTTAACAAATTTGAAATGTAGAAAATTCTCAAACCCTTTATTCAGGGTTCCAAACTACTGCTGGAATCAGAGTTTGATCTAGAAAAAGTGTGGCAGTCGTTTTGTATGAGAATGGAGAGCTTGTGTCTGGTTTAAAGTTCACAAACAGTTCTCATGTAATTCCTAGCCTTTGTCACTCAGAAAACTTCAGTCCCAAGGTCTTACAGAAACAGTCTAATAAATATTACATATTAGTTTTGTTTTGCCTTGAAGCATTGGGGTTACATATATTAAAAATTAACTGTAGGAAATATTTATTTCCAAAGACAGTTAACTACTATTTGCTAATAGGGGCTGAGGACAATTTTATTTATTTAGAAAAAAATAAGTTTGACTCCAAGCTGAAAAAAAGAATATCAAAAAATCCTTAGCAGTCCTTAACCATTGATATTGTTGTGGGATAGTGCTTGTGCATTGTAAGGATTTGTCACTCATAGTGGTTTAATAAAACACTAATTGGCCAGTAGCCAGGCAGGAAGAATAGGCAGGGCAACCAGACTAGGAGAACTCTGGGAAGAGGAAAAGATTAGAGTCAGTTACCAGCCAGATGCAGAGAAAATAATACGAGAGTGCCTTACTGAGAAAAGGTACCAAGTCACGTGGCTAAACATAGACAAGAATTATGGGTTAATTTATGTTGCAAGAGCTAGTTAGTAATAAGCCTGAACTAATAGGTCAAACAGTTTATAATTAATATAAGCCACTCTGTGTGTTTCTTTGGGACTGAATGGCTATGGGACCAGGTGGGACAGAAACTTCACAATGGCACCCAAATGTTTGGCAAAAAGAAGTAAACTTGAACAACCTGTAGGGGTAAAAACAGTACTTTCAGAACCAGTAAAAGTTCTTGGTATGAAAATAAAGAATCCAGTGGATAAGTTAAATGGCAGATTAGACCCATCTGAGGCAGAAGTACAGAAGCAGAAAAGAAATCTAGGGGATCTACAGTGTAGAAAATACCCATGAAGCAAAATAGAATTAAAAAGGTTTAATAGCAGCCAATGAGATTTCCAAAGATAGAAATGGAGAGAGAGAGAGAGAGGAATTATCAGAAGACATATTATCACAGAATTTTCTAGAACAGAGAAATGGCACAAATCCTTGGAATTAGAACAGTGTTTTTTTTCCAAACAAGTTTAACTACAAAACTGAGTTTGGGGGCCCATGCTGTGATGCCAGCAGTCAGAGCTTAAGGCAGGAAGTTTCTTACAAGTTTGGCCTACATAGTGAGAGCTTCCTTCATAAAACCTTAAGTACCTACAAACAAAAAAGCTGGCCATAGAGAAACTGCAGAGTGCTAAAGACAGAGAAGTTCTTAAAAGCAGTTAGAGGGACCAGAGAGAAGGTACAGCTGTTCAATGCACTTTTCTCTTGCACAGGACCTGAGTTTAATCCCAAGCACCTACATGGTAACTCCCAGCCATCCATGGCTCCAGTTCCAAGAACCCAATGCCTCTTCTGATGTCCCCAACCACCAGCCATGCACATGGTTTGCATACAGACATACAGGCCAAATATTCATTTGCATAAAAATAAAACAAATTTAAAGTAAGTAGACAAGGCATTAAGAGGCAAATGTTTATCAAAATCAAAGTCCAACTTTATTTAATCTTTAAAAATGTGTGTAATAGTTGTCACACTAAATAGTGAAAAACAAGCTTTAAGGAGCAAAAAGTTGCCCCCCACCATTTCCAGGTAACTTTATACCAGAGATCCCAGAACCACAGTAAGAAAGAATGAGCAGACAGCTTGCCTGTCTAAGTGGATACCTCAAAAGAATTAATAGGTAATACCTTCCAAAATTTTTGAAAATATGTTTATAAACTATAGTAGATAATTCTCTTAGATTTTTAAAGTGTGTGTGTGTGTGCGTGTGCGTGGTGTGTGTGTCATAAAAAAGCATCAGATCTCCCTGAGCAGGAATTACAGACAGTTGTGAGCCACTACATAATTGCTGAGAACTGAATTCTTGTTCTATATGGAAACAGCAAGTGGTCTAACCACTGAGCAATCTCTCCAGTCCCTGCAATGGATAGTCTGTCAATTGGGTGATTTTTGCCATATAATTGTGCATATCTTGAAAAAATTCTAAATAAAGTCAGGGAACAATAAGAAATCATTGATATTAATATTAACCACTCAGCAAGGCAGAAAGTTCCTCAAAGATTTCGGAATGTTCCACTTTTCAAATTGTATATTCACAGGTTTTAACTTGATTATTTAAAAGGTATTTTCAATTTTACCAATTTATATACCTATGTAGTTAAAACCAATAATAGCCAGGTGTGCTGGTGCATGCCTTTAATAAAGTCTTTCAGTTATGTTATACAAGACTCAAAGCCTGATCCTCAAATAAACAGAGTTGAAATAACTACGCAATGATAAAAGAAGTAAGACTTGCCTTAAACAAAAGAGCTAAAATCATGGGGGAAGGAAACAGTTGGGGTAAAAAGGTGACTACATAAAATAATCCTATAACAAAATAAATAGTAATAGTGTCACATAAAATGGTCTTATTTAATACCCAAATAAAGCCATAAATACACAGTAGTGATTGGAAGGGGTCTTTTCTGATGAGGAAGGCTAAGCTTCAGGCAGCTCGAGATTAGGCATAAATTATTGATTACAATATTAATGAGCCATTGATTTTGCCCGTGTCCTTCAGTTCCTTGCCCCTTGCAGTGTCGTGGGACCATGTGACTGGAAACCGTGTGTCCCTTGTGACAAGCCTGAAAAGTCAGGTTGTGCACCCCTGTTTCCTCTCTCTGAAAAACACAGAGACCTGGAAACAGCATGGGGGTGGCAGCAGCAAGAAGCAGTGCAAATGAATGACCACTGAGCCACCGCCGTGAGGACGGACTCACAGACTATATCACTTAAGCCACAGGGACTTCAGAGAATCACTGTTGTCAGAAGCCATCAGGGCTTCAGGGGCTCGTGTCAAGGATGCATATCACTGAAGTGAATAAAACCCTCTAAAGACATTTAAAAAAGGGCACCCCTCTATGCATGGAAGCGTGAGAAATTTTAAAAAGCAGGTTCTAGACAGACAAGAACAGAGTTAAGTGCAGCTTCTTGGTAACCATCTTTACTCCAGTAGGATCTGTTTCCTGGCAGCAAGCAGAAGTGCAACCCCTTTAAGAAAGCTTCCTGGCCGGGCGATGGTGGCGCACGCCTTTAATCCCAGCACTCGGGAGGCAGAGGTAGGCGGATCTCTGTGAGTTCGAGACCAGCCTGGTCTACAGAGCTAGTTCCAGGACAGGCTCCAAAGCCACAGAGAAACCCTGTCTCGAAAAAACCAAAAAAAAAAAAAAAAAAAAAGCTTCCTGACTCAGAATTAGCAGCAAAAACATGGCAGTTCTTCTAAAAGGCCCTGCTACCAAACACTTAAATGATGTTTATGAGCAGCTGGCAGCAATTTTTTTTTTTTGGTGGTGGCATGGACCTAGAAACTCCACAGAGTTGTGGCAACAAACCTGGCTTTTGTTTGTACATCTGTCATGAAGCTAGAATGCTCAGTAGCTAAAGAATGTGGCAGAGCCAGCTGCTAAAGTCAAAGCTTTAATCCTGGTCATGCCACTTAGCAGATTAAAAACTCATGTGCTCAGAAAAAAAATAATATATATATATATATATATATATATATATATATATATATACATTTATTAACTACAGGTTCAGATGAAAAAAACTCTAAACAGTTTACAGTGTATTTAAAAATATATGGGAAACCTGATTGCTCTTTGTGCTAACGAGGGAGGGGGACTTGATTGGGGGAGGGGGAGGGAAATGGGAGGCGGTGGCGGGGAAGAGTCAGAAATCTTTAATAAATAAATAAATAAATAAAAATAAAAATATATGTAGGTTTGAGAGATAAAAGCAAAAGGGTAAATAAAGTCCTTAAAAAATAGAGTAGTCAGGCATGGTTGCACAAGCTTTTAATCCCAGCCAGAGGCAGGCAGATCTCTATGAGTTTGAGACCAGCCTATTCTACAGAGTGAGATCCAGAGACATATAGAGAAACATATCTTAAAAAAAAATTAAAAAAAAAAAAATAGAGTAAAAGCAGAGTCACGTAGAGATGGAAAGTGCACAGAGAATCTAGATATCATATGCTATTGTGTTGTCTTTGAATTGTTTGAATGCTGAGGAAGGAACAACAGTTGCTAAAAGACATTTGATTATAAATGCTGCTAGATTAATCCAACATATATATTTTGAATATGTCTTGACTTCAAAAATTAAGTCAAAAGATGTGTTACCTTGGAGAAGAGGTTTTGTTTTTGTTTCCACAGAAAATGAGAGGCAGTGGAGTCACTCTGGTTTTAAGAAAAAGCAAATTCAGTTGAGGAAGACACCCTGAAAATCTTCAATGGGAACAGATGGCCCAGATGATCCAGCATTTCAAAGCACCTCTGTTGCATATTTCTTTGAGTTCTACATCCAGAACAGTTTCAAGAATGCTGACTGAGATGATCTAGCCTCACAGAATACTCCAGTCAGGCAGGACTTAACCATAATCCTAAATTTTGTTAGGTCCTCGTAAGATTCTCAGCATTCCCAATCAACAGAAAGTAACCTAGGAAACAATGCCCACATTCCCACAAATGAATTATATATGTTTGTCTTTGTTTAAGGTGTTGGTTACAAGTTGTTATGGAAAATGGTCAGGAAAAAAAGCTAAATAAAAGATATTAGAGTCAGAGCTCTTGCTTTGAAAAGAAAAAAAGAGGAAATGCTGTGGGATAATGCTCTTGTACACTGTAAAGATTTGTCACTTATATTAGTTTAATGAAATACTGATTGACTTGTAGCCAGGCAGGAAGTATAGGCAGGGAAGCCAGACTAGGAGAATTCTGGGAAGAGAAAAAGCAGAGAGACAGAGAGGACACCATCAGACACAGAGGAAGCAAGGTGAAAATGCTTTACTGAGAAAAGATACCAAGCCACGTGGCTAAACATAGACAAGAATTATGGGTTAATTTATGTTGTAAGAGCTAGTTAGTAATTAGCCTGAACTAATAGGTCAAACAGTTTATAATTAATATAAGCTTCTGTGTTGTTTTTTATGGACCGAATGGCTGTGGGACCAAGCAGGACAGAAACTTTTATCTACGGATTGATATGGTAGGGTAAATCAAAACACCTAGTTTCTGGGCTGGAAAGATAGCTTAGTGGTTAACAGCACTGGTTTCTTTTGAAGCAGAACCCAGGACCAATTCCCAACTTCCACATTTCCATTTATATTTATCAGGGAAACCAATACCCTCTTCTGATCTCAGCCGGCACTGTAAGCATGGTGCACAGATATGCATGCAGGAAACAAACAAAAAACAAACAAACAACAACAATGAACCATAAAATAACAATAAAAGCTAAAAAAAAAAAAGACCACCAAACAAAAAGTTTAAAAAGGACCACCTATTTCAGACAAAAACATAATAGACCTGAGAATGGGCAAGTTCACTGCTAATGCGTTGCTTTTATTGAAAGCACATGATTGTGATGTCATCTAGGGATTCAAGAACAGGTTTTCTTTTTTTCTATGACAATTAAAGAAAAGGCAGGAAATAGGTGTTATCAGAAATCTTGGGGAGTCCCAGAAGAGTCGTCATATGTCAGGGTCCACTCTTGGTATTCTTGGTCTCATTACCAGATATCAACAGAAGCTGGGATGTGGGGGGAAACAACAAAGGCCAACAGAAGCTCCAGGGCAGGCGAACTGTAAACATCCTTGCTACCTGGAAGGTGGGAGGCAAATTAGACAAGAAGCAGCAAGAATCATGCTGCTGGAGGTTAACACAGCATGGGGGTCAGTTACCTGAGCAGGCAGCCAGCCACACCGTGCAAAGGGGAGCTTAAGAAAGTGACTGTGGAAGAGTAGAGTGAGTTGGGGAGTTTAAAGGCATACCTAAGCTCTGGCCAGCTTAGGAAAGAGATAGATAATTTAAAAAAAAATTTTATTGAGTTATACATTTTTCTCCACTTTCCTCCCTTCCTCCTCTCTCCCCTCTCCTGTGACCCCCACACTCCCAGTTTACTCAGATCTTGTCTTTTTCACCTTCCTATGTAGACCCACGCATGCATGTCTCTCTTAGGGTCCTATTTGTTGTCTAGTTTCTCTGGGGTTGTGGCCTGTAGGCTGGTTTTTCTTTGCTTTATGTCTAAAAGACGCTTATGAGTAAGTGTATATTATATTTGCCTTTCTGGGTCTGGGCTACCTCACTCATATGTTTTTTTTTTTCTAGATCATTACATTTGCCTGCAAATTTTATTGTTTTTTACTGCTGAATAACACTCCATTGTTCAAATGTACAACATTTTCTTTAACCGTTCTTCAGTTGAGAGGCATCTTGGTTGGTTCCAGGTTCTTGTTATTGCAAATAATGCTGCTATGAACATAGTTGAGCACATGTCCTTGTGGTATGTTTGAGCATCTTTTTGGTATATACTCAATAGTGGTATTGCTGGGTCTTGAGGTAGATGTGTACTAATTTTCTGAGAAATCTCCATACTGTTTTCCAAAGTGGCTGTACAAGTTTGCACTCACACTGGCAATGAAGGAGCATTCCCCTAGACACTTAGGGAAATGTTCAACATTTTTACACATCAGAGAAATGAAAGAAATGGTTAATGCCTGTCCTAGTCTGGACTTAAAAAGGTGAGCTAAACCACTTAGTGGCTTGATTTGTATTGACTTCATTAGTGGAAGCAAAGGTATTCTGTCCAGAAACAGGACATTTTCTTAAGGCCTACCTGCCTTCTGGGTGTAATCCTCTAGTCAAATCCCAGATCGGCCCCATTGGATTATTGCATAAGGAAGGAGATAAGAGCATTTTCCCACCTAAAGGAAGACTTTATGCTTTACATCAGTTCAAATTCCTTCTGCAAAGGAATCTTCGGTAATCATAGGGTTGAAAATGCCTTTCCTTTTTCACCATGTCTGTGGATTTGTCTAACTACGCCTTTTATTTCTTTGTTCTCTAGGGGTATTTTTACTGCCATCACTTTAAACACATCTTTGCAGATTCTATTTCAGATTGCACCGAGTTCATATTTTCTCTATGTCTTTGAAAATCCTTCTTTCACACAGGTGACTCAGTAGCTTCAAAGTAGGAGTTGGATAAGCAACAAGAGGAATTCATCTTTACCCAGGTGGAGGCCTGAGACGAGCCACTCAAATGTGTCACATTTGTTTATTGATTGTCGCTGCTCCCAATACCCTTAACTCTGGACAACTTGTTTTCATAAAAAAAAAAAAGTAATCGTTTCAATTCTGTTTTCTCAGGGTCAAAAAGACATCTCAGCAGGTAAAAGACACTTGCCACTAAGCCTGGTGACCTGAGTTTGATGGAGAACTAATTTCCATAAGGTGTCTTCTGTCCTCTGCATGAATGGCTCGGTGCTTGAGCACTCACACATATAAGAAAGTATTAAAAGGGAAAAATACATATTTGGTGCACTTCTTTGGCTATTGTAAACAAACACTGTTTAATTAGTAGTTCCTTCTGCTTGGCTGGCAAATAAGCTAATTGAAAATTTCTAGAGGCTATATTCTCATTTTCATTTTTCCTTCCTTCTTTTTTTCCTTCCTTCCTCCCTCCTTCCCTCTCTCCCTCCTTCCCTTCCCTCCCTCCCTCCCTCCCTCCCTCCTCCCCTCTGCTCTTCCTTAAATTTTGTGACGAAATCCTAATGTGATGAGAGTTGATTTTGCACTTCTGTATGGACAGGTTTTTCCAGGTTGGGGGGATATTGTCATGAACAGCTGTTTTGTAATACCCATGTAGTACATTGTTTTACCTTTTTATTGCCAATGGAACATATCAGCACCAATTGGAAACCACACACATTTGTCTGATTCTTTTTGAAGATAAGAAGCTGGTTGGGCTCCCTTTCTCCTGAGGATCTACTTGATAATCCACTGCCCTGCCTTTCCCAGGTTCCAGGAAATCCTGAATTGCCTGGCCCAAGATTCCCAGCCAGTAGGGACCTTACTTTGACCTCTGAACCCAATGAGTCAGCCATTCCTTCCTCTGTTCCTGATTCGTTAGCGTCCTTCTGTAGATTAGAGTCACTGGCAAGGACACCGAGATATCAGCTCGATTTTTCCATTTCAAAATCATTTCTCTTTAGCAACACGTGAAAATCCTCCCACCCCCTTCTCTTCTTAGGTAGGATCTCCTGAGGCCCAGACTGGCCTTGAATTTCCTAGGTAGGCAAGGATCTTCCTGACTTCACCTGCCTAGAGTAGAAATTACATGTGTGAGTCACTGTGTCCAGCTTCACGTCACACTGAAAATATTAAACCACTACCACTCTACCATCTGAGCTACGTATCAGCCCCTAAGGTCACTTTCAGTATGTAAGGTGACATATTCACAGGTTCCTGACATCATAGTGTAAACATAACTCTTACTTTGCCTAGTGTGGTGATTTGGGTAGCCATGGCCTCCACACACTCCTGCTTGTGTGCTTGTCCATAGGGCATGGCACTATGAGGAGGTGTGGCCTTTTGGGAATAGGTGTGGCCATGTTGGAGGAAGTGTGTCACTGTGGAGGTGGGCTTTGAGATCTCATATAAGCTCAAGCCACACCCAGTGTGACAGTCTCCTTCTGCTGCCTGTGGTTCAAGATGTGGAACTCTCAGCTCCTCCTCCAGTACATGTGCCTGCCTGCTGCCTTGCCACTCCTGTAAACTGTAAGCCAAACAATTAAATGTTTTCCTTTAGAAGAGTTGCCATGGTCATGGTGTCTCTTCACAGCAATAAAGCCCAAACTAAGAGTCTGACATACATATAACATCATTGCATGAAACACAGGCGTTTGCCATTTAATCTGATAGCGAAGTAAACCCCACTCCCCTGTTGAAGCTTACTTTTTTTTTTTTTTTGGATTTTTTCGAGACAGGGTTTCTCCGTAGCTTTTTGGTTCCTGTCCTGGAACTAGCTCTTGTAGGCCAGGCTGGCCTCGAACTCACAGAGATCCGCCTGCCTCTGCCTCCTGAGTGCTGGGATTAAAGGCGTGCGCCACCACCGCCCGGCTGAAACTTACTTTTATATTTCTTTCTTTAACCCTTTTATTACAAAGCAAAAAAAAAGGATAAAATGAAATGTTATGCTCAGTGATGTGCATGCCTCATATTTTCCAGGTTATTATTCCATTCACTGTAACGTGTGAAGCACCACATAGGTTCCCTGGGTTAGCTGCTCAGACCCGCCACAGAAGTAGTTGTAGTCAATGCGTAAATGTGTGAACATGGGTGTGTTTCGGTAAAACTTTATAATATTCAAACTCAATTGCATATGGTGTTCCTGTTTTTGGAACATTAAAAATATAAACAGATTTTAGTTTGGGGCTCTACAGAGATAGGCCGTGAGTTAGACGTGAGCTGTAAGGATCTGATTCTTTCAGAGGTTTTGCACTCTGCACTGATGGATGCCTGTGGGCTGTGTCTAGAATTCCTGGGCTCTACCACTGCTCACCATCCCTTAAACCGGAATGTAATGAACTGATCTCACAGCACTGCAAGGGAGGCAGGGAAATTCAGGTTTGCTCTGTCCTGAAAAGGGGATCGCGAACACCAGTGTTTCCTTGCTTTTGTTTTTCTTTGGTTTTGTTGCTGTGTTTTAATAATAGCATGCTCTTTCCAGTGACCAGATGGGATTTTCATTTCTCCCTCTCCCCTCTTCACACACAGATTACATTTAGTCTTAAAGTTCATCTCAGAGTTTTTGGGGGCTTGGGACAATCAGTCGTAGCTCCTCATGACTCTGTGGCTTATGATTTTCATATCTACCCCTGTCAACCACCATAGAATGGTCACATTAAGAAAGGGAATACAGAAACACAGTGGTTACTTCTTAGGATAATCCCTGTGGGCAGGGGGACATCCTTGGTGCCCTGCTTCACCAGCTGTCTTAAGGGAGACTTTTTCACAGGCTCCCATTCCATCGCTGACTCCATCCCCTGGGAGGCTGGTTCTTTCTTGTCTCGTATCCTCCTTGCTGCATCTGGAGTATTCTATGCTTCCTTGAGGCTATACTGCTGTGTGCACCCTCCCTCACCAAAGATTACTCAATGCTCTGTAGTTACTTTCTTCAGGCCACCCTCGTGGTTGTATATTATATGCAATTTCCATATTTCAAAAAGCACCAGGGACTGAGAACATAGTTGGGTCCATGAAGTGCTTGCCTGACAAGCAGAAGGACCTGAGTTTAACCCAGGAATCCAAGTGGGGAAAGAGAAAAAACAAGCCAGGTGTAAGGGCATGCATTTGGAATCCAGTGCTGGGGAGTGGAGACAGGATTCCTGGCCAATCAGACTAGATTACTTAACCAGCTCTAGGCTAGTGATGGACCCTGTCTGAAAAGAAGAAAAATGAAAAAGAAAGTGACTGACACCCGAGAAATGACACCCGAAGTTGTCCTGTGACCTCCATGTGCACACACCCTCACCAAACACCAACGAACATGCACTATGCATGTGCAAATAAACACACATGCACACTGTGAGCACACACACACACACACACACACACACCTACAACCAGCACCACACCTGGCTCTTCTTAGGTCCCTTTCTTCTCCTTTTGTCATGTCATATTTTCTACACAACCACATCACATGGTGACATCTCTCAGAGAGCACTTATCAGAGCTGAGCATCTGCCCAGGCTATGCTTTGGGACCTGCAGAAGTGGGTGCATTTTCCTGAAGTTGGAGAAGTAGCTCATTTGGCACAGTGTTTGTCTAGGATGAACAAAGCCCTGGGTTTTATATCCGGCACTACATAAATTGGGTGTGATGTTAATGCCTGTAAAATGTCAGCTGCATTTGGGAGGCAGAGACAAGGGGATCAGAAGCCCAAGATTAACCTCAGCTCTGTAACAAGCTTGAAATCAATCTGGTTTACATGAGAGCTTGACTCATGAAAAATAAAAAAAAAAAAAAAAGTTCGATGCAGTGAGAAAGGAACTTCTGATAATGCTGTGCCAGCAATAATTCGGTAGGCAAGCTTTATGTTTATGGGATGGTAGCTCTCCGGGAAGAGGCTGCAAAACAAAATGTGTAGCAGACGCTAATTAGTGCCATCTGCATCCAGCAGGGAATTCTAAGAAAGAGATGACTGAGGGAGTCTACCACCAAGCAATCGGAAATGAGCAAAAAATAATGTCCAAAAATATTTCTTATCTGTTTTATCATCCAATTTGATATTTGTAGGCAAGCTTATTCACAGTCTCAGGCTCTGCTCTTTGGGAAATAGTTAGAAAAAAGCAATTTAAGGTTCCGAACCCAAGGCTTAAGAATATATTTAAAATGTGGGGCTGGAGAGATTGCTAAGAGGTCTTTCATGCATATTGATCTTATAGAGGACCAGAGTTCAGTTCTCTGCACCCAGGTCAGGCAGCGCACACTGCATATAAATCTAGATCCAGGGGACCCAATGGAAACAGAATGGCATGTGTTATAACCCCACACAGATATGAAAGCACATAAATATACCTCTTTAAATATGTATGTACATATATTTATGAATTTATAGTTGTATATTAAATATATATATTTAATAGAATAGAGTAGGATTGAAAAGGTAGAGAAACACTAGAATTTAGGATGGAGCACACTAAATTTAGCTTCAAATAGAGAGCAAGGTTCACTGAACTTCAGCTCTCAGAGGACTGAGCCGAAACTCCCACAGTAGCTCTTGGGATTCTCTCAAGACTAGAGCTGCCCAAGAGAGGTTAGCCAGCCACCAGGGACATAACGGAGTAGCTGTAGGCACTAGAAAATTGCAAAGGAAGATTAGCAGACAGCTGACACCCTCTCTGTCTAGAGTACCTTGTCATAACGTATGAGACTAGAACCTAGGGAGAAGGCCTGTTTGCCAGTGCCAGCACCACCGTTTGTATTCACACTTTCTCCCTGTTCTTGATCGGGACTTACTGTAGCTTTGTGAGTTAGGCATAGTCAAGAACAGCTTTTCAACTTGGTTCATTTAATGTAGAGCACAGCAACATTTGGATACAAAGTTTGAACACATGGTTTTCTTTACTTTGGGCCTTGTCAAATGCTCATAGGATTCAACAAAGAATTTCTATGTTTATATATAAGAGGCAATAAAGTATAAAATAAAATAAAGAAATGGAATCACCAATAGACCATGAGTGTTGTCATTTCAGCTTCCCCAGGGAAGTTCATGAGACCCAAGTGAGCTGGAACGCACCATCATTTGAGGAAGGGGATGAGTGAGAGGCCGCCTAAAGGGCTCCCACCATCCTCAGTGTTTTCTCAAGCAGGTCACTATGAATGCTGTCCTTGCATCGGAACCACACTCAAACAGTTTCTCAAAGGCTTGGTGTAGAACCACTCAAATATTGCTCTCCCTGGTAGAAGGGCAGGATGGTTGTTCTTCAAGGTTAAGGGTGATGGGATGACCCCTGCCTGAGGTCATAGTGCTTTAAAAAGCACAAGACACATCAAGCAAACAGCAAGAGCTCCGTTGCCTTGTTCATCACCCCTTGGTGATGTGACCTCTTAATGTGTCCTTGTCGTTGTGTGAGAACTTCAAGGCTACACTTGCATTTCTATGGGCCAGGCTTTGCACTTAAAATGTTCCAAATTGCTAAAATAAAATCAAGCTGTTTTATTCATAGCAGAGCAAAGATATCTTCCTTAGGAGTTTCTGTGAGAATTGATGAAATGATGTACAAAGACCTGTGCTTAGAAATGTGTTTACTATAAATGAAACACCAAATTACCAGAAAAATTCAATTTGAAATAGAAAATACATGCTATTGGATTCTTTATGGAATAGTAACATGCCACTGAACAGAATATGATTTTACACAGAGCTGGATCAGCTCCTAGAAGGATGATTTCATAAACACACTTGGGAGGATATAATTTGAATCTAAATGTATTCTTATTTAGCATTTTACAGTCTTATATGAATTTCAAATATTTCAGAAGAGATTGCTTGGTGGATTGGGAGAAGTGTACTTTTCTTCTCTGTGTGGACGGGAAGGTCCAGCGGGTGAGTCCTGAGTTCAGTGTTGGCTCTAAAGCAGATAGATGTTTGACTGAAGGACGTCCTCCAAGAGTGCAGAGTTTGATTCTGGATGTGATGTACTAGCAGCAGGAAATCTAGAAAAGCACAGCCGAGTTCTTTTGCGAGAACCAAACTACCCGGAGAAAGTAAATACTCACAGAGAGTTCTGGAAGGATCTTTGAAAAACAGTTTGTCACTATGGTCAGGTAGGTGAATTAGTGCTAAAATCCCATAAAGGAAGATAAAATGTAAGGAAAACAGATTTTTGGATGAGTGTCCAGAATCACTGGAATGGAGAATTCCAACTACGGATTTATACATTTCTGTATAAGCAACCAGTTGGCAAGACAATAATCCAAACCTTCAAGAAATATGAGGTAGCAATATGATTGAATGACTCCAACAACAGTTGTTTATAACAGGTCCACAGCATGATGATCCAGCATGAAAGGTACTGTCTGTGCAAGCCTCGTGACCTAAGTTCAAGTCCCGGAACCCCCAGTGAAGGAGAAAGCTGACCTAGGAAAGCTGCCCTGTCACCCCTGCCTAACCTTGCCCACATGTGAGCTTTCTCACATGCTCACCACATTTGACACACAATGACAAATAAACTTTGAAAATTAAAAGTTATAATAAATAATCCGTAACAATATCTTGAGGACAACGTTGTCAAGATGAGTCAAAGAATTTCCAATAATTGTGCCGGGGTATTTATCTTATTTACAAAATTAAGACATTTTACAAGTATGAACCTAGCACGCAAGTAGACCCAGTGTCCACAGAAATGGACAAGTCACAGATGACAGAATGAACACCTGGAAATCTTCACCCCACAGTAACTGTAACCTTGGGGAAAACTCTATTGTTCTTGTAACTGCTATGGGAAGTGGCATTTTGTGATATTTAGTCTTCTTTCCCGTTTCTTCCTTTAATTGGATCTTCTGGAATGCTAAGTCCTTTTGGTTCTCATTCTCTTATCATCTCAGTTCAAACCACTAGCATCTCGTCAGAAAGCCTGTCACAGGAATGTGCTTCTGCATCCCGCCTCCCGCACTTCTCCCATTTACCCAGCAGCTCTGATGGTCTGTTGGAATGTGGCACTGCTATGGTTAAAGCTCTTGGTGTCTCCCATGGCAACAAGAAAAACACATAACTCTAAAGGAGTCTGGGGGAACCTGGCATGGGCATCGTTCACTGCTCTGACCACATTCTCTATATGCATTCAGCTTGCTTGTTCCATAAGGCAGGTACAGGCTGTGGTCCAGCATCAGTCCTGTACATACGTCTCTAGGCTTGTCATTTCCCACCTCTAAGGATGCTCTCAGTCTCTCACCTCATTCAAGAGTTTCCTCCACTGTCATTCTACGTCCACACCAGTTTCTGATCGTCTCTTCTATACTATGACCTCGGTCTAAATTTTCCTTCATAGTCTTCTTTACCATGTGATATTGAGCCTATTTTTCCTCTCCTTCCTGTAAGGGCATGTGTTGGATGAGCAGACAGAAAGTGAATGCTGTAGTCTAGTGTCACATGCTCACTGTGTGCCTGGATGCTCTCTCTTTTCCACAGTGCCTCAGTGCAGATGGCACACTAGACCAGTATCTGGTATACATGCAGAACATCACTAAAAGAGACTTATTAAATCCAGGCTTATAGTTTTCTCCGTAGAGTCATAAATCATCATAATATATATACATATGTATACATATATACACACACATGATTCTTTATTTGGAAAATAAATTAAACTTTTTTTTATTTTTCATGCTTCTTCATATTTTTGTTAAAGAGATGTGGTTTTTGTTAAAGAGATAGAAAACTATTTTAAACTAAACTATCACTTCGAATCTGTACATAGTTAAACTCTTATTTCATACTGTTTTTCGAAGCATCAGTCACTGTAAGTGTTCCATTTAGATAAGACCACATGTTCTAAATGCAAAATTTTACAAATGAGAGTCACATGTTTTGCCATTTGTCACTCAGAACAAAGAAGAATGTGAGGATCTGCCATGGAAACGATCTATGAAAAATGACTCAACTCAGCGCAAAGACAGAGGTTTGGGAGTTTGTCCTGTGGCAAACAGAAGAAAAACAAGCAATGCCCATTCAGACTCTCCTGCAGCAAAGGCTCTGGAGCCATCATAGTTCAGGCCATCTTGCCGGCAGGCCTGTTATTGACGGGGTGATTACCCTGCAAAGAGGTGTCAATTCCTTTGTGGAAGACACGGAATCCCAATGTGGAAACCAGCACACCAATACTGAAGGGTGCTATGGAACAAGGTGCCTGCTGCACCACAGAGGGGAGTAGCATAGAGCGGGCAGAATGTTCCAGGAGCCAAAGCAATCTCCTATTGCCTTCAAGGACCATTTCAGCTCTAACCTCTTGAACATGAATTTGCTGTTGTTCAATGAATGCTCCACACTTGTAAAAACAAAATAAAACAAAACAGAAATCTTTCCTGGGGGGAAGGGGTTGTTTCTAATGCTTCTGCACTAGGTCAACGGAGCTGGGACCACACACATCTGGGATTTGCGGCCCTTGAGAGGACCTCTTAACTCATCAGTAGCAGGGAGCATGGATAGATGAGAGAATGCTTAGTGAGTGGAAGCTCATCTTTTATTCAGCACGTGTAGCTTAAACTTTGTTCAACGGAATAATTTCGGCTATCCCGCAATCCAGAGTATCGACTGCTGTTTCAGAGTGTTGCGGCACGGTTCATTCCTCAAAGGCAATTACAGCGTCTCAACCTGGGGACAGACAGCCAAGTTGTTGAAAAGACAAAAGGGAGTGCTGCTTGGGTGAAACCAGACAAACAGGTGACTCTCTTTGCCAGTGTGAAAAACAAAGCAAAAGGGTAATATGGCAGAAAGGCTCTATGCCATTAGAAACGGGAGGAAGAAGTATGATACGACCCAGTGTATGTTAGGCTAACAGTATGTGAATGATCTCAGGATAGGGAAATGAGCGAAGGGTATTGATATAGTGAGGACCACTGCTCCCGCGGCTTCCTGCTCAAAGAGCCAGGGGCCTTCAGCTTCAGTGCATTATATTCTGTTCTCACAGTCTCAGAATACTGGCACAGCTCAACCAGGGCATCTTCTCCAATTACCACAGAGTGAGAAACAAGGCACTAACAGTCTCTTTTTAAAGGTAGGATGTTTGTAGGGAACAGTTAATTATTGTTGTCAGGGTTCTGCAGATAAAACAATAACCTCCCTGGGGCCTGCTTTTACAGATCACTCTGAATGGTCTCACTGAACTGGCAGAGATGACAGGACAGTCAGTCCTCTTGTCCTCCCCAGTGCTGGGAGCTTTATTTCCCTAGGTGATCTATGGCAAGCTGGGATCTGCCAAGCCACTGATAGCCTTATAGACTTAAGTAGACATAAAAATGACTTAACATATGGGATTCCAGGCTTGCTCCTTCTAGAAAGATGTGTGTAAATATAAATAAATAATTGAGTATATCCGTAGTTGCATGTGTAAATGTGGTCACGTGCAAATGCATACATCGCGCGCGCGCACACACACACTTCTTATTCTCATAAAGACAAGCAAAATAAGATGTTTCAGGAGATTTCAACAGAGAATCTCAATTATATGCAATAACTTTTTTTGTTGTGGTTGTATTTTCGAGACAGGGTTTTTCTGTGGCTTTAGAGCCTGTACTAGAACTAGCTCTTGTAGACCAGGCTGGTCTTGAACTCACAGAGATCCGCCTGCTTCTGCCTCCCGAGTGCTGGGATTAAAGGCGTGCGCCACCACCGCCTGCCTGTAATAAAATTATGTAAAACCTTTTGCTTAATATTCACTCTCCCGGAAACTAAACTGCTGTCTAGAGGCGTGGCATGGTGGACATAAGGAGGGAACCTTACTGACGATATTGTAAATGAAATATAAGCAAAATGCAGGATGGCGTCAAGAGACTTAAATGTTTAAAAGTACACATGCATTAAACCCAAACACTTTACAGCATGTGTCAAACTTTTCTCAACATCTATAAGCAGTTACAAATATCATTTGATCAATTTCAGTAGGAGTACAATGACATACATTGATGTTATCAAATACCACCAGTTCCAGTCTCTGAGCAACAGTGACAGGAGCCCCCAGTTTTCCCCCTTCTTAAGTGAAGAGAGGTTAATATTTTAATTAAAATGAGTTCTGTGTCCCAAAGTTTAAAGCCGTCTGATGTTTAGTCTGCAACTCAGCTCCAAAGCAGACCAGAGTTCAAGCTGCAGAAGCAGTTTAGCATTTGTGCTCCAGGACAGGTGGGGGAACCTGGGTGACTGGTGCTCTCCATGTGATAGCTGCCTGCCTTTGTATGGGAGGGGGGAGGGGATCTGTTGGGAGCCGTTTCCCCCTAGAGATCATTGCAGGAACCATCGCCCTGGGGAGACTGCGGGGAACCCCACACCCATGGTTGTGCTAGGAATGGTCCTGTTGCCCCACACCCAGTTGAAGCTGTTAATGGAGAAAAATAAAATAAAATAAAATTAAATTAAAAAAAAAAGTACACATGCAGTAAATACTTCTCATGACACAGTGCTTAGCTATTTGTATGTTTCCCCTGCTCGGCTCACACGGGTTGTTCCACAGCAATGAAGAGGTGGTCGCCAAAAGCGGCTCCACCACCTCTGCTCTGTGGCTCAAAGTGCTCATTGCTGTCCACCTCCATATCTTTCCCTACTGAGAAGTAGCTCTGTGCACGGAATTTGACAACGCCTGCGCTTCCTTCCACACCACACTCACGAGAACGAAACCCCATGGCATTAGCTTGCTCAATGGCTATCAGCTAGCTCGCCTAGGCTGCTTGTCTTCTTCAGAGTCCGGTGAATTAGGTTAGTGTGCGATATAATGATTCCTTCCGATCCCGAGAGGGTGTTACTTCTTGAAGGCCTTCCCAACCTTCACACACTCCTCTCTTGATGTCAGAATTCTGATAGGAAGCAGATGGCATGTACTGTGGCTACTGAAAGATTTTAAAGTGACCATTTATAAAAATGTGAGTTGAAACACGGAAGGCAATAAGAAAAGAAGCAGGTATCTCTCAAGGATGTAGCAGCTGTCAGACAAAAGGAGAAAACAGGTTTTCAGAATCTAAAGTGGGTGGCTGAGGTGAGAGAGAACCACCTATTAAAAAATGGAGCCTTTAGTAAAAATGACAGAGTCCATCACAGTGACTATCGGGTAGGAGGGGACCCAGTGCTCTTAGTGTCCCCAACTGTGATGTGATTGACTCTAAATGAGAATCCAGAAGAAAGAGAAGCCAGTAGTCTTTTCTGTAGAAACCCCTCCCCCCCCCGGACTAATGAGCACTAAGGACCACAGAAGTGAAACAGAAGGTCCGGAGATGGACTGAGGCATCCATCCACCTCATCCGAGACTTAGACACAGAGCTGAAGGAAAATCACCTTTCAACACAGAACTAACACAGTGAGTGTTCGCCATCAGCGGAACTAGAAAGCGACTCATATTTTAAACCCGAAAGCAGGACAAAGAAGACGCCGACTCACCTGGGATAAGGTAAGAGAAATAGTTATTTTATTTTGCACAGGAACAAGCTTATACCGAACAAATTCAACCAAATAATATCGAGTGCAGTAAAACAAGGGACTGGGGGTGACTTCCTGTTAGAAAATGTTACGCAACCATGCCTGCGCGTTAATTTTAATCATTACAATAGCTTGTTTCAGATTTCAGAGTGCACTGTACAGATGCGTCAGCTTCTTGGCTTGTGGAATATAACTCGCTTGCTGCCTCAGCTTTGACTCTTTCAGTGAGGAACCTCGACGACTCAGGAAGACTCTGGGCTAGAAGACCACGTCCTGCCACCGCGGAGCTAGCGGCTTTCTCAGACCCGACAGGCTTAGGCGTCTTATCCAGGGGTCGGGATGTCTCACTCCGCACCCATTCTTCTACAAGATGAAGCCAGGCAGAGTCAAGGCAGAATTGTCATCTAGTTTCCTCAGAGAATTTCCTCAAGCTCCACAATTCTCATAATTGACATCCATCTACCCAGCCATTAACAAAGCTGCACTGGGCCGGGCACACATCACTTTTTTTGTTCTTTTTTCTTTTTTTGGTCTTTTTAAGCGAAAGAGCATTCTTTTAAAAGATACTCCCTGGAGGCAGCGAACGCCCGTCACAGCTCCTGAAGGCACTGTGGATCCACTGAGCAGCAGACATGGCCGTTCTGGAGAAAACAGTGGAAAGGAAAGCAGAGCGTGAGTTTTCAAACCATTCCCGGAGTCCCACACTTCTTGATTAGCACGACTAGCAGGTGTATACAGGACGGTGTTATTTCTGAAGTCCTGAAAACCTCATAAGCAAATTGTTCCTAAGAGTGTTTCTTCGGTTGCCATCATTGTGCTCACAGGCATGCTCTCTCTTGGTTCACACCTGTTCCTTTGTTTACTCACAATCCGTGTTGTGAGAACTGAGTTAGCAATGCAGACCCACTCCCCGACCACAGGACAGGACTCACACCTTCCTGGGAGGGGAATGCAGTGTAAGAGAAATTATGGAAAGTGCTGGAAAAGTTTAGGAGAAAATGTTTGGATCCTCTTAAAACCCACGTTCTCATTCTATTCTTCGGTGCAGCAGTATGAGGAGATGGAACATTTGGGAAAATTAGTTAGGGTATGAGGGTGGGGCCCTGTCTGCCATAATCTGAGGTCTCAGGAGGTGTGCACCAGAGGATCAGGAGTTCAAGGTCAGCCTCAGCTAGAGTTCAAGGTACATAGTAAGATGAAGGCCAGCCTAGGCTCTATGAGATATGGAGGAAAATGGAAACATGAGCTCTCTCTCTGTCTCTGTCTCTCTGTCTCTCTCTCTCCTCCCTCCCTCCCTCATTCCCACCCTTCCTCCCTACTTGCTATCATGTGAGGATACAGTAAGAAGGGCGCCTGGGAGAGCAGGAAGAATGGCTTGCCAGACTCTAGTTCTACTAACACCCTGATCTGGGACTTTGAAAATGACTTTTTCAGCCCCCAGAGCTACGAGGAATACATTTCTGCCATCTATGGTGTCCAGAGCTGAAGGTGTTCTGTTTTAGCTTCAGAAGAAATATGTTAGGTAGTGATGAGATAACGAAAGACCTCTCCTCAGACTGGTGCCCAGGGTAGACCTCCTGAAGAGGTGACAATCAAGTCGAGATCAGAGGACAGGAGCAGGAAAAGAAGGCCCCACACACGAGGAGCTGCAGAGGGCGTTGCAGTTGATATATACACACCAAAATCCTGAACATCTACATTGAATAAGAAAGAACTAAAACATGATCTAAGTGGGAAATTGAAGTTGGGGAAACTTAGGAAGCTATGAAGCTGAAATGGTCGGGCAGGAGGGAGACAGATGTGCAAAATTACTTATTACACTAAGGCATCAAAATAGTATAACTGCTAAGAAGTAAAGCCTCTCCCTCCTTCGCTTCCTCCAAAGGTCTCTTTTTTTAGCTAAGTAATGGTATTTGCTAAGTAACCCACAATTGTCACGTTAAGTAACTTGCAATTGCCACCTTAATGGCAGGAAGGAAAAACCCTTACACATTAGGATGGCGCACTCTGCCAGACATCTGGCCACGTGTCCCAAACACATTCCCCAATTTCACCCTCTTTCCATTGCAGTGGAATCACCATTGGCCGTCGCTCTTTTCAGTTCAGAAAGCAGAGAACAGAGAGGTTAAACTCCTGTTCAAAATCACCCAGTTAATACGTGACAGAGCTGGGGTCAAAGCAGGTTAGTCTGTGTCTAATGCTCATCTCTCTTCTAGGTTTTCTGTGAGACAATGACTTTGGGTGGTAGAAAGGATAGTATGTTATTAACACGACAAAAATCAAAAGTAATTTTTCAGGAGGTATTTTACTGTTCTCGCCTTTGCAGAAACATTCAGATGGGGAAACTAGTCTATAATGAAACCGAGTGGCACCTGGACAAGCCAGTCCTCATCCTCCCTCGGGTATTTGACAGACAGAGTTCTTGTTCTGGTCCCAAGACAGAGTCACCCTCTTTTGAGCCAGTAGTAACTCTTACAACTCGGATATCAAGCTCAGAGGTGGAGGTTTTTCTATCCATAGCCTTGTTGCTAGGTTACACATCACTTTCTCAAACTGTGTGATTTTGAAACAGACTGGTGGGGAATTTGTGGCAGCATCCCTCACTGTGTGCAACTGGCACAGAGCGCTGTAAGGGAAAGACATCACCATTGTTCCCATGCATGCTTCGGGAAGGACGCATTTCCCAACATCCTTCGGGCATGTTTTCTTCGTCCCCATCTGTGTGTCCTCTGCTGTAGGGAAAGTGCACTATACGCTTTACCACCAGAGCTTTTCAACTGGGAAGGCTCTATTAGTTCATGCTTTAGAGCCCAATGAAACAGCCAAGGTCTTCCAGATTCAGCAATGGTAGAATGTATTCTATAAATTAACATCCATGCTTCCTGATCTGGACAAGATAGAAAGATAGCTGGAAGTCAAGAAGAGCTGCAGGCAGACACTAGTGGGGGTCAGCCCTAGAGGAATGGGAGTTTACCCTGTAACGACCTAAGCCATTCCCTAGTCGGGCAGCTGCAGATGACTGTACCGCAAACAGAAGTCTGGAGAAGTCAGATGGCAATCTCACAGGAAGAGTCACCATTTGAGGAATTGCTACAGCAAGGAACCGTTAGGTAGCAGCACAATGAGTTTACCGGAGGCCTTGCTTCTTCTCTGCCGTGGTTACTGCTGAGCACTCACCACTGTCCCTGTGATACAACCTCAGTATCGAGATTAACCCTACTGTGCACAGAGCTGGCTCGGATTTTAGACTGTGTCATCAGGTTAGGTCCTCAGACCTGGGATGGAGCAGATCGGGTGACATGTGGCTGACAGGCTTTGGTCATGGACATCGACAGCTCACAAGAATAGCAACTTGGCATTGATGTTGGCCTTGGAGATTATTATAAAAACAATGACTTATGAGAGTTTACATTTAAATTATTTAAGCATTGAACGATTTCTTCTTTTATGTTAATAGCTGTGGTTTTAGAGAACTGCTTATTTATTCCATTTATTTGTGGTTCAATTGTTTTCTCGTTGGCTTTTATAGATTTCTAATCTAACAAAAATTCAAATGTGCTGGAAATATTTTCTCAGTTGTGACCTTTCATTTTGCTATTTTATTTCTCTGTATGAACTTGATTTTTTTCATTTGAGTTATATTTTTATTACTTGTAGGTCAAAAATTCATCTCTTGTCTAGAAAATTGATAAATATTTAATCAGAGTGTTATTGTTTTGAATTACTTTTAATAATTCTCTTTCTCTGGCATTTACTATGATATTTAAGATTATTTTCCTCAGATTGTCATTTAGTCATTCTGATGTTCATCAAGTTCGTTTCAGCTGTCAACACAGCGCAGCCTTAGCTCACTGAAGAAAATAAGAATTCAGCAACAGAACACACTTTCTGGAAGACATTCTTACCAAGTGTCCAAAGAACACAATACCATTTAGAAGCCATTAAACAACAGGAAAGAACCCTGAAAAGCCTGGGTGTTTCCTGCAGAATCCTGTCTGAGCTCTACTCGATGCAACCTTTACCCTACCACCTGTTACATGTGTTTGTTGTCAATGTGCAGAACAGCAAGGAGTACGAGGACTCGTGCTGATTTACTAGTTAGATGCCAAAAAACATCCGCCAGACCCCAGTGCTGTAATTTAGATATCTACACGGTTGAATATACTCATATCAGACACAGAGATACACTGCATACATGTTACTTAACATATCTGAGGCTTCCTTCAAATTTGCCGATGCACTTTCTGCAAACAGTAGTAATTTTTCACTTGAGATCTTGATTGACAAATTGCATTCATTGAGAGAACTAGAAATGAGGTTTTGAAGAAGATGGAACAGATGTCTGGAAGTTTCAAGTGTTTTAGGTTTCTTTGTCCTGTTCCATCAAGCCCTTCTAGTGAGAAATTACACTAAGTGACTATGAATGAAGATGCTCTATTGATAGAAAGAAGGAGGAAGACTCAAAAGCCAGAGCAGACACAGACAAGCAGTGCCGAGCAGTCTGACATCTTTATCTGGTTTGTTATTGTTGTTAAGCCTTTAATAGTATTGGTTTTGTTTTATTATTAATCTCTAAATTATGGCTATGAGGTACAAACTGACCTCACAAAGTTTAATATTGAATGGATATTAATCAAGCCGCTTTCTCAAACCTAGTCACACTTGAGTCTATGCTGTCTACACCGTATGTTTTACATGTGGTCACTGAAGTAAGTAGCACAATGCTGTTTTCCTACGAGAATAAAGTGAAAATCTTTATAATGATTTTCACCAACTGTAAGAATAAAATATAATAAGCATCGGACTCTAACTTCTTCAGTTTAGTGTAACTGACCACAAAACCAAGAGACACGCCCATTCTTGCCAGATTGATTTTCACTTTAGAGAATGCAATGTATCTACTTTGTCAATATATTTTATGAAAGTCATAAAAGAACCAGATAAAAATCAATGAAATAATATTGTCTTCCATTATAGAAAGAGCAATAAAACCCGTATGGTTGGCTACATTAGGACACTGAGTTGTTGCTACCGAGCATGCTGGCAGCGACATACACAAGCTCCTTTGCCCTGCAGACCTGTCTCCAATGTGCAAGGCTGTTGTCATTGTGGTACCAATGAAGTTGAGCTTCCAACACTGCTTGAACAACACACAGGCTGAGTCCAGCTCTCCATCACCCAAGGGATGTGCACCCCTGAGCCCTGGCACAGCTGGCAGAGTGCTCACTCGTGCACCCAAGGGCCTTACCTTACATTGGCAGAGAGTACACTCCGTGCCATGCTTTATCCAGGAAGACCCAGTGAAGCGAACCACATTCATCTCATCCAGGCAGGTTTTGGTGATGTCATTGCGGACGGTGTCGGCCTGGCAAGGGTCCGTGACACAGCGTGAACAGCACTCACTCTCTGGAAGGACGCTAAACTCACATTCTACCTCTGGGCAAGGCAGGGGCCAGCAGTCAACTTCTCCTTGCTGCGAGGAAAAGAGGCAAAGGGAATGGACCAGAGAGAAAAGAGGCAGAAAAGGGAGGACAGGGAGGTGATGTTTGTTTTTAGGTCATCAAATCCTACAGCAAAATGTGAGCAGCTCCATTTTCTCTAGGACAAAGCGGACAGTGGAAGAGGTTTCTATGAAGTCCCTGATCTTCAGATTTTCTTAATTCTCCCAGTAATTTATTTGTCAATCTTTGAAAAGATTTGCCCCTTTACCAAAAAATGAAATATGAACAGAATTGGACAATTTCTTTGCCAAGTTATACATTTTTCAGTGTAAGGAATTTGAGTGCATCCCCTCCAATAAAACAGCACAAAATAAGACAACACAGAATTTGATTTCCCTCTCTTATTTCACATGGGAAACTCGATGAATTGGACCTTAAGCAGTTTCCACCTGTTGGCTATTTTCTTCTTGGTTTTAAATCTCAAGGTTTCAGAGATGAAAGCAGCCTTTGGGCGCAGAAACCGACCTTGTTCTTGAAATTGATTTTTGGGTTGAAAGGACAAAAAGACAGACAACGCAGAAGCGTGGCCCTAAAAATATCTCCAGACAAACAGAAAGGAAAGTGGCCATGACTTCAAAGGCGTCTTTCTGGTGACACTTCCACTGCAGAGACACACGCAACATCTTTCACTTCTAATTTACACAATCAAGAACAAACAAGAAGTCAATTTAAAAGAGCTGCCGTTTCTCTCGAGCTAATCTTTCCCCCATAACTCATTATTTTCAAGGAAAGTTTCACAAATACATACAGCTGTCCCATTCCAATTATATGTATTTATCACACAGTCACAGTGTGTGTAACCACACAGCAGTGCAGGCAGGAAGAATGGTTACAAAAAAAGTGCTTCCTTTTCTTTTTTTCCAGTTTTCAAATGCATGTGTACATGTGCGTATGTATGCATGCCTTTTGCATGCATGTGAATTTATGTGCATAGAGATGTTTAAGACGGATGACACGAATTGTTCGTGCTTGATCTTCCGCTTATTTACTGAGTCAAGGTCCCTCAGACAGACCCAGAGCTGTCACTATGACTAAGCTTTCTAGCAAGTTTGCTTTGGGATCCTCTGTCCCTGCTGCCATGGCTGGAATTACTGGAGGCCACAGTACCCACGTGACATTCCCTTGGGTTCTGGGGTATTTTCACCATTTTAATTCATTAACCATTTAACCATAACTAGACGATTCCCGCAACTCCAAAATGTCATCTCTGTTTTGTTTTGTTTTTTTTATACACGTGAGGAACTGACAGAGAGTGGTTAGTGATTTTACTTGGAAAGAATGATTTTTTTTCCGTGAATGCAGTGTTCATAATTATCTTCAAGTATAAGATGAATGGGATACAGCCATAGGAGCTTTTTCTTAGCTTAGGCTAGGAGTATGTCAAGAGGTAGCTCTCGGAGAAAACACACACAGGGCGGGCCACTCCATCACTCCAGACGATGTTTGTGGCTTCATCTCTCCATCATTTTACCCAGGCTTTGTGTTTGTAACTGTCAACACTCTAGCCCGCTATTGGTACTGATGGAATGAAGAGGATGCTCTCCTGTTTAACTTACCAAGCAGCGGCACTGCCGGCAATCCTGGACCCAGGTGTCCCCACTGTTGTACACGGTCTCTCCGTTTTGATGCAGGCACTGGCTGCTCAGCCTTGGGTCACACTCGGGACAGCAGGAAAGGTCAACTGTAGGGTTCTCACAGTCACAGACCATCCGTCGACACATAACAAACCCAGTCTGAGTTAGAAGGGGGACAAAGTGTTACCGCGCCTCTCCGTCTCTCAGAATGCCACAGCTGACAGAGGATGGGACAGTCAACAACATCTACTCAACTAATAACGTGTCTTTAAAATTCCACTTTGAAGCTAACAGAAATGAGCCTAAAGCTGGAAGTCTTCTAATTTCCTTTCCATACTACTCCTTAAATCACTTGACCAGAAAGAAAATTTCCAGAAACTCACCAGTACCATGAAGTAGTCCATATGTATATTAAAGTATATGTATGAATATTCATCTATTTGAATATTATGTAGCAATTTGGTTACTATTTTTAATGAAAGCAACGTGAGTTATTATAGTGCTTTGTAGCTAGTTAATCAGTCTCACAATTTGCCAAGTTTTTGGAATAATTAGGCATTATGTTTTTTGTACAAATATCAATTTCTTTCATAGTAGTTATATATATCTTATACATAAGACTATTCATTTAGCTATAATCTAAATCAGTATCATTAACTGAGTAAACATTAGAGAACACATGTCTAAATATAACATTTATCCAGACAGATATTTTCCAGTCTTGGGTGAAGGCTTACCCATTCTGCCTTCATTTATTCTTTCATTCAAATATAATTTTATGATAAGGAAAAATTGACATAGTAATAAAATGTTATTAATTAAGATAAATACACGATGATAAATGGTACAATGGAATATTCTTCAGTAGCAAAAAAGAAAAGATACATGTAATCATGTAAATGTGATATATATATATATGTATATATAAACAAACTCTCTCTAAATATATATAATATAAATAAAAATATAATCTTGGGGCAGGAAGAAGCCAGGCACAAGGAAAATGCTCTGTCTGACTCTGTTTATGTGAGGCTCTAGGAAATATGAACTTAATTAAAATTATTGTTTAACTGGAAGCAGTGTTGGCCTGGTTCTAGGGGAAGGGGAAGGGTAGCTAGGAAGGACTTGGTCAACATTTGGGGTAATGGAAGTGCTCAGCTGTATTCACTGTTTTTTTAGGTGGTAGCATGCATTTGTTAACACCCGTCGATCCACAGACTCAAACGTAGGGCAGTTCCAGCCCGAGCACAGGACTGTGTCCGCACCAACCTGGCAGGAGCACACGGAGCACCTGTCGTTCTCCAGCACCCAGATCTGGCCATTGTGTTTGACCTTCCCCTCGTGCACACAGTCCCCGGTGCAGTTCTTCCCGTGGGGACACCGGCAATCATATCCACCGTCCAGGTTGAAGCAAATGGTGTCATTGGCACAGCTGTGCCTCCCCGTCCCACATTCGTCAATATCTACAGGCAACAGAAGCAGCACAGCGTGACCCGGAATATTCTTCTCCCAAACAGTTATGATCAGACAAGTTGTCTCACGCTTTTACCCAGACATGTTCCCCTTACATGTTGACTATGGCATCGAGTAATCAGAGGAGTTCACAGGAAAACATTATAAAATTTTGATTTTAAGAAAAGATAAGCTTGTCCAGAATATTACCTTTTAGATCTGTGTAAATACCATTAGAATTTGAGAAATATCAATATCTCTGGAAATAAGAACACAGCTCAATTTATTAAATAAAATAGCTTGATAGTGGGAATTCTAGCAGTGTTCTGATGTTTTCCTGGGAATATCATCCTCAGCGTCACAATGGCAGTTACAGAACATTCCTTTCTGGTGGGAGAAATGTCAGGGGCCTGAGGCGTGTTATTCCATTTCAAACCCTTTTCCCCAACCACCTCCACACAGTGCACTTCTGGCATTTTGTCTGGGTGCTGGTGCTCTTCCCTCAAGGTCTGGGTTTGCCAGCCACGTCCTTGAACCTTCTGCGTAGCATGAAGGAAAGAGACAACCCACAATTGCCATCTCTCTCAAGGACACTATTGCTTCTTAACTTTCCCTTTAGATTAGCTTTGCAAGCCTGGCCTGACTCAATTGACAACTGCCCGTTCTTCACCTAACCTCACCTATTCGGTGGCGGTAGCAGCCTAAAGCATTTTCATACAGATGAAAAGCAAACATATCTTGACCCAGAGATCACGTCTATAACAAGAGATGGGATTCATTCTATTTATCCCATAATTTAAAGGTCAGAAGCCAAAATACATTTCAGAGAGATTATATGAGTGGCAGTAAGCAGTTATTTTCCTTTTCATCTGCTTCCTCTAAGTAAAGGTCAAGAAAGAAGCCATAGCAAGAGGAGCAGGTTAGACAGGAGCGGGTTAGGGAGGAGCAGGTTAGAGAGGAGCTGGTTAGGGAGGAGCAGGTTAGAGAGGAGTGGGGGTTAGGGAGGAGCTGGTTAGAGAGGAGCTGGTTAGGGAAGAGCAGGTTAGAGAGGAGTGGGGGTTAGGGAGGAGAAGGTTGGGGAGGAGCAGGTTAGAGAGGAGCAGGTTAGAGAGGAGTGGGTTAGAGAGGAGTGGGTTAGAGAGGAGCAGGTTAGAGAGGAGCAGGTTAGAGAGGAGCTGGTTAGAGAGGAGCAGGTTAGAGAGGAGTGGGGGTTAGGGAGGAGAAGGTTGGGGAGGAGCAGGTTAAAAACCGGCAGTTTGTAAGTAGGAAAACTCTGTTATGATTTCTTCTTGAAAAATTTCAAGACAAAATTGAGCACATATTTTTTTCTGCGTCTTTATTTCACTTCTACTTGAAGACTTGGGCTGGTGATGATTCTGTCTTGGCTGCATTTAAATTATAAAATTCTGAAAATAATCCACATGGTGTCTTTTCCCTCTATTTACTTCTATTTTGTATTCATATCATCTCCATATAAGTCCTATATTGGAATAATGACTGCAAGTATTACAACCATGGTGAGATTTATTCCAGCTCGATTTGTCAAAGGTAGTGCTTGTGGTATGAATCAGCATTCATGTGTACTTTAATAGTTACGTATAATGTACTTATGCATTTTAGATTTGGTAAAATTTTGTCTTTGAAAAGAAAATGAAATTTTACAAATTAGTTCTATCTTTAGCCTTTTCATAATAATAATAATAATAATAATAGGGTTTACTTAATGTGTTACTCTTTGAGTCTATTTAATATTCTTAGAGTTGGGAATTAAAGCATGCAGCAAGGCATCAACCATTGTAGTTTTATCCCTTTGACCATGAACTCCACAGCCACCTCTAACTATATAAAGCCGTTTGACATGCGCTGTAATGATGCTAGCCACAAGAAGCTGAACATTTACGGTCCACTCTGTCATCCTGCTGGATGTTTAGGTGAACACACCACTGCTAGGTACCACAGTCCTCTCAGGACGGAATGAGCCTGTCTACTTCTGAAAAGACTATGTAATGTCCATGAGTGGGAAGAGTACTTATTCCATGAAAAACACATTTCTAATAAGACATAGGGTTTAAGCTCCCTCACCACCATGGTTTATATATAGTTGCTCCATCGGTCGAAGAAAGGGAGTGCACCTGATAGGTTACCTATAACCTCTCTCTGCAAGCGGACTCAAATCACTTTGAACCAGTTGCCTTTTCTATGTGTTATCTAAACTAGATTTCATAATTACCTATTCACTTGAGGAACTGAATTTTAACTCTTTTTACATGTGAGATAGTTGACACTCATAAAAATTCAAATATTACTAATATTAGTAACTGTTCAGTGAGTGGCTATTACAGAAAGGATGTTCTGAGTCCATGGGTCATGCCGGGTCCTCATCTGACTCTAGGAGCAGCGTTTGCCACAGCTCACTCTTGCACGAGTGAGCTCACTCGCTCTTTTGTATGTTCTTGATGCTTAACAGTGAAAATAGTATTCAGCCATGCAAAATGAGCTGAAGTGTTTTAAAGTAATGATATGTCATGTTTGAAAGCGGGTAGTTTAGCGCTATGGGGGAACAGGTGTGTGAATGCAAATATATCTACTGTGAAGGCAGAAGAGGCAGACAAACACTGAGAAAGGAGAAGGTAAGAAATCTAAACTTCATTACAAAGGCAATCAAATGTTATTTTGAGTAAACATAGATTTTTATTTTAGAAATATATCTTTGGTCTCATTTTGGAAAATGGCTTTGAGTGGATTAGAGTTTGACGCTAAGAGAACACTGAGTTGGCTGGTTCAAGAAACCAGGCAAGGAATGAAGACAGTCTAAGCTGACTTGTGGGACAGTCTCTCTGTGTGAGCTCCTGAATTCTTTCCACGGGACAGCACATTTGGTACTTAGACCACTGGCTGTAGCTGCAAGGCAGCCCTAAGTTTACAAATCAGGAGAGTGAGGCCTGAAATGTTGCAAAACTTTCCTGAGGTCCTGGTCAAGGAGGTACAGGTGGGGATAGCTGCAAAAGATTTGTGTGGATGCAGCTTATCAATGCACACATGATAGCCATAACCATAGGCTAAAAAGTAATGAAACAGACCTGCTATATACTCACATCTCCAAGTGTGAAGCCCACACTTCAGAGCATTGCAAATGCACTGCGTGGCTTCTCCAGTCTGAAATGCGTTTCTTTCCAAGCAACAGGAAAATGGTTCCTTCACTGGTGTAACTCTATTCTGACAATGGAACCTTTCTAAACGCTAAGATCACAATCCAGCAAACCACTCCAAGGGCAAGAAATGGGCAGCTGTATAGACTTCCGGTCTATTTCTTAAACCACATCGGTTGGTTCCTTTAAATCAGTCCTCTAGAGAGGGCTGCCTTCTGACAGAATTGTACAATTTTCGAATAAAAGTGACAGATTTTTATTGGTGGATAATAGTAGAATAAGCTTCCAGAATAGTATTTTTAAAATAAAGCATCTGTGTTTGTGGGGTTGCCTCCCAAAGCGTTTCTGTGTATCTGAGAGAATCTTATACCTTGATGTCTTCTGTTTATCTTGTTTTAATTTAATGTGTGATTGCCTTTTTACTTTCTGAAATCAAGAGGGTACTAGTTATTTTGTTTGAACACTATATCTGTTTAATATATTGGGTGAACAATGGTCCATCACAGCAGGGAACTCATGGCCACAGGTATTTGAGGGAGTTGGGCACACTGCATCGGCAGTCAAGAAGCAGAGAACAATGAATCTGTGTATTAGCTCCCTTTCTTTCTTTTTTCATAAAGTCCAAGATCCCGGCTCATGAAACTGGTGCTATCCATAGCACATAGATCCTTCCTCCTCAGTTGATTTAATCAAGATAGTCTTCTACAGACATTTTCAGAGGCCCATGGTCCAGGTAATTCTAAGTTATATCAAGCTGACAACACGGCAATCACACCACCCACCTACCTACTTTCCATCTCAATCACTTGTACTAGGCAAATCAAAATATCATCCATTATGTGCCCAACATTGTCCCAGGACTGGAGATCTAGCAGCTGTCAAGCAAACAAAACGTATGAGCTCACATTCTAAAATATATAGTCGGCAAACAAACAAAGGAGCATATAATGAGACTTGGGGAGAATTTATTACTTCTCTGAAGGAAGGAGGAGCAGGGTGAATGAAGAGTGTCGAAGGCCATTTCAAGTGGAAAGTTCAGGAGAAACCTTTGCAAGGATATCTGGATTTAAGTAAAAGCCTGGGGGTGAAGTAGGGAGGGACATTTCGTGCAAAGAGAAGACCTCTTGAAAAGGAATCCACCTGGTATGTTTTTTAAAATGGCAAGAAAGCCACGAACATATGTTACATAGGCCCTTATCAACCATGGGCAGAGTCTGGGTTTTACTCTAAGAGACAGAGTCTCCAGAAGTGTACACAGAAGGGAACAGATCTCAGGTGGACAGGGGTGGAAGTAGGGAGGTGTGGTCTGAAGACGACAGTCAGAGTCCAGGTCAGAGAGAGCTAGTCTGATTATTTCTAACTCTGCACATGTGTTTGGGCAGAGGATGTGCATGCGAGTGCATGTGCGTATGGAGAACAGAGGCATTCAGTCCTCCAGCACTGAAGTTCAACAGGCGGTTAGGAGCTGCCAGACATGGGCGCTCTGCAAGCGCAAAAAGGGCTCCTAACCACTGAGCCATCTTTAGAGCTTTTTTTTTTGAATAGTCTTTACAAAGTTAATTTAAATACAGCATTATGGAATACAAACAGAGTATTGTATGGGAGGTGAGAAAAATCACAGCTTCATCTGTCAATAGACAGTAACCCATGGCTCTTGATTTGACCCAGGCTAGAAATATCTACTGCCGGGCAATTCCAGCTGCAAAGTCAAGGACTGGGACTACATTAAGAGATTATTAGCTAACACTCAGTTTCAGTCCTGGGTAAAACAACAGCATTTCCATTCCTGTGTAAAAGCTGGATGTGTTTTTTCTGCTGCTATGTGAAATGTGCGCGTGTTCTCTGCTGCAGTCTAGAGATCCTTCTGCTGCGGCTGGCACTGTTCTGGAAGCCTGGGCCCATCAATGAGTCTGTCTTACTTTTCTTGCATCAACCCTCTGTTTACCAAGGATGGCAGACATCTTAGTACCTAGGCATCAGGCACCTCTGCCAGGTTCTTGAAGGATTGCACTGTGAATCCCAGACCCATTTTCTCACACACGATTACCCTATGAAGGTTTGAATACAAGTGAAGAAACAGCAGTTCTGGAATTTTGCTTTGGTTTTTCTTCCTGTGCCATGAATTCTGATGGCAAACTCAGTGTTCCCGTTTCTCTGACACTCTGCTGGCTCTGCCTGGTTCATAAAGCCACCTCTCAGAAGAGGGAATACAGCAGAGCTCTTGTCAGTCCACTGGAAATAACTCAAGACTAATGGCTAATTGCTGAATGCAATCAGATTGCATTTCCAGTCCTTTCAACTCACACACACCTTAGAATAGGGCTTGGATCTCTGGTGTCCGACATTCAGTCTGACTCTGCCAGGCAATCCTGCTGTGGGAACAGCCCAGCCCAGCCCAGCACTCATGGCTTTTCACCCTGCTGCCCCATTCTTCTGGAACAGGCCAGCCCAGCACGTGTGGCTTTTCACCCCAGCTGCCCATTCTCATGTTTTATTTAGCCCTGGTTCCTTACTTTTTTGTTCACCTCATCGAATTTTTCTACCTGTTTTGGGGCCAGGATCTTAAAAATACTTCCATTTTAAAAAGTTTATGTAATAAAGTAGATTTTTCATTTTAAAATATCTTTTAATCCTGGCTAGTATTCAAAAAGGGTGTTTAGGGTCACAAATTTTATATATAATATAGTAATATAATTATGAGGCAAAAAGTTGTTAACACACTTGCGGTCACTGTTGACAAATAGCAGAAATGCTGGTGGTTGGGGGATTAACTCTATGTCTATTGGTTACATCTTACTTTGTGTTCACCAACTTAAAGGAGTCTTAGCCTCTATGTCTTCTTTACTGACCTTCACACGATTCTCCACCTGGTGCAAACATCCCGTTGTCATGGTAGCCATCTCTGCACTCACAGTGGTACCATCCGGGCAGGTTAATGCAGTTGGCACGGCTGTCACACTGAACAAAGCCGTCAGAGCACTCGTCAATGTCTGTTTGACAAAGGAAACCAAAGCAGGATTTTAGGCAGTTGTTTTATCCTCTTAAAGAATCTAGAACATTCTGCTGTAAGGCTACTATCACTCTTACTGTTGGCAAACCTTGAAACTGAGAAAATACAAATTCAATATAGTTCCATTGACTTGACTGGGATCTTGCTAAATGATCTAATCCAATAGCACTGTGCCTCTGTGGCTGCCTAAAAGGTCCAATTGTACTTACTACTTACATCTCGATAGCCTCATGCCATAATGGACGATCCTACTTAATGAGGCAGGCAATCTTCCCATGTTTGTCCCAGGCACATGGCTCAGGGTTGTTGTAGCATGTGATCAAGCATAAGGATGCTCTGCTGTGGAAAGGGAGGCTGAGCGATCTCTGAGTTTTTCCTCTCCGTTGGCTTTGGCGGATAGAACGTATTTCTATCTCAGTCTCAGTGATGCCAAACTCACAGATGCATATGTTAGTTTTGTTACTTTAGTTTTTGGCAGTGAAACTCAAACCCAGGGCCTTTAGCATCCTAGGCAATCGCTCTGCCACCAGGCTGCACCCACAGTTTTTCTGTTGTTTTCTGTTTACATAGCCTCTTGTGCTCATTTAAAATTTATTTATTTATTTATTTGGATTGTGCTTTGTAGCCCAGACTGGCTGGGACCATGTGACATAGTCCGGGCTGACCTTAAGCTGGAGATCTGCTTGCCTCTGCCTGTGGAATGCTGGGAGTCAGTAGGACAGCACCATGTCTGGCTCTGCCAGTCAGGTTTGAAGGGGATAAAGCTGGGAATACATGCATAACTAGCTTTTAACAACCAAAGAATTAAGCCCTAACTCATTTGCTCCTTGGCAAGAGCTCCTTCAGTGAAACGAAATGTAAAACATACTCTCAGATTACTAGCCATGGGCCAACAGCAGGCATCCATACCATTGTAACATTTTAGCATTGTTTCAGGAATAGAACGCATTCATCTCAGCAGTTTCTTTACCCACAAATCAGTAATTCCTACCAGCAAAATCACGGAGATGGCCAAATCAGCTAACTAGGCAGCCTTCCTGCCATGCATCCACCTAGGCCTGCAGGTTCTAGAAAAAAACCTCTTTGTAATGCAGGGCCCCTCCAGCTGAGGAACTTGTGATTACAAAGGAGTCTGCACTGCCTTTGCTTCAGCATTGACTGGCCTTTTCCTGTAACAGAACCTATGTGGAAAATTATGCCATCTCTTAAGTGTACAGATGAAGAAAACAAGCTGACAATTAAGCTTTAGAAGTGATGTTCATTTGAGGAATGCCGAGGGGGGATGTTCAGAGTCCCTCGGGGCAAACTGAGCTCTTAGAGATGGCCATTGTCAAGACCGTGGATAAGATGGAGCTTCTGTGGCTGCGGCCTGTGCAGTCTTTTACCACCCTTTCTTCCTGACTCACCATGGCTGTGAGAACGCTCACTCCACGAGATGCCTTTCCCCACATCACTCCTCCAGTTGCGCAGCCCACTCCTAAGCGCAGCCTCCCCACTTCCTTCATTTACATCACAGCACCCCAGCACATCGCCTTCATCACGGGCACACCCTCGTCTTTGGCAGTTAATAGAAATGCTGTTGATTGTATTTCTTCCCACTCTGAATGCGGAGCAAATGAGCAGAGGCTGCTGTGGCATATTGTCACATACACTTTGAGCATTATTTTCCTCTTAACTAACTCATTATTATATAGCTCTTTAGAGAAGTATATAATACAACCTGTTCATTGATTCAGTTTAATATTAATTACTTACTTAATACCTGCTATGTGCCAGCAACTAAGTGCTGGAGAAAAGAAATGGATATATAAATATGTGTGACTCCTGCCCTTACTGAGCTATCATCTATGAAAATTACAGTCTAGAAAATCAAATTTATGAAAATCTGAATTTACAGCCATATAGAGCAGAGTTTCCCAGAATGTGGTCTATCTGTCAACATCAATGTGCTTTATAGGCAGCCGTACACAAATATTTCATTTTAATGGCTATGCACTTATTTTCTCAATTATTTCCATTTACAGCAAGGCATAATAAGAAAAACAGAGGTGAAATAGAATTTAAATCTAAAAAAAAATGGGAGGAATTATAGAAGCAGCTTCAGGTAAATACTAATATATATGTTCTAGAAACATGAAAAATTAAGAAGGTTGAAAGTATCAGTACTGAAGAGAAGCTACTCACATTTCAAGGAAGATTTGTGTGATAATTTCTTATGTAATGAAGTGCTTGCTTCAACTAGAATATGACTCAATTTATAAAGTCTACATGCCATGGCTCACCTTAGGTGCTTGCCACCATTTACAAAACGGAAGGAAAACCAGCTCAACAGTACAAATGACTTCACATTATAATTTTACTACACTGCTTATAAAAATAATAGGTACTTGCTATATACAGTACTTTACAATAGTTATTCATTAGGGAATAGTGAAATGCCCATATATGTCAAATGCTCCAATAGTAGTCATTTTGTAGTGAGAAGTGAGCGTTACTCTCTCAGCATTTCCAAGAATACAAAATACTGTCAGTAATTTGAGTTCCCTACTCAAGGTCAAGGTGCAATGAGAGGCATTCACCCTTTTATGGATAAATGGTTTTCCATTGTGCAAATGTGCATACATGCATTTTATCCATTCATTCGTGGATGATTTTTTATATTATTACTTTTTATACTATATGCAGCAAACAGTGGGTCTTAGGAGCCTTTTCTACATATGGGCTTCTTTTTCTGTAGTTATAGCAACAAGTTCAATTGATGGGCCATATTGATCCACTTGGAACTTTCTGAGGAACCTACATCCTGTTTTGCACAATGGCAGTAGTGCAATTCTACCAGTGGTATAGAAGAGCTGTCTTTCTTCCACACCTCCATGAACACACTCCATCTTTTGTCTCTGACACCAGCCATCCTGGCAAGAGTGAGGGGATATCTCAGTGTATCTTGGTATCCATTTCCCTTCGAGGGCTACCATGGTTGCATCAGTGCTAGGAGGAATTCAGAGTCATGGAGGCCTGTGTGGTGCTAGTTAGACATGAAGTCTTAAGCTGCTGAAGTCTGGCTGCTACTGAGACTGCTTCAGAACCCAGCGCTGCTTCAGTCAGCTGGTGGCAATGAAGGCCAGAGACCCAGTTATGGGTTATGGATCTGCCTGGTAACCAAGCATCCTCTCAGTATCTGCCTGGATTTAGGGATCATGGGAATGTCCCCAATACTGATTTTTTTTTTTTTTTGGTGTGAGTGACCAAGGCCATGCTCTGTTCTATGATCAAGTCCGAGTTTTCCCTCAAATAGGCAGTCGACCTCTATTCTCTCTTTGTATTGTGGGTGATGTCCAGCCGTTATTTCTACCCTCTTTAGTGTGGTATTTCTTACTTTAGTACCAGGTACAATGGTTGCCATTGTCTTGTGTAGATCTTCTAAAGGTATTCTGCCATCAGTAACAGTTAAGATTGATGTTTCTCTGTACAGGAGAAGACAATCATCGACAGCCCTATTCTGCCATCCCATCTCCCAACATACTAGTTCTTGTTTGTTTGTGGATTACATTCAAGAGAAAATGAAAGTGTGTTTGCATTTCCCAAGCAGGCAAGTCACATAGAAGGTATAGTCATTAAATTAAGACCAAATATTAAAAATGAGTACAGCTTCATCTATAAGCTCATTGATAGCATGCATAGCTTTAGGTGCTCAAAAATATTTTAGTAAATAAGCTGAAATGTGAGTCACAAACAAATGGAGACATTTGCAGAATGTCTCTCTACAAACAAATGGAGACATTTGCAGAAATTATAACATAAAGTCATCCATTGTTCACTTAGAATACATATCATATATACACCGTAATAAATAAATATATAATTCCTACTGAAAGAAAATGTTAAAAATTTCAAGTAATTCACTTTTGGTTGCTATCTTTAAGGAAGTTAAAACTTAATTTTACATTATATCATCCAGTGGAATGAAACACACAACAAACAGGAAATCTTAGAAGATAAAGAATGCAATTTTAAGAACTACCAAGTTTGCTGAGGTGGTAGCTGGGTTGGGAGGGTGCTTGCCTGGCATGTATGAAACCCTTGAAGTCCAGAACTTCATAAAGCAGGCATGGTGAAGTACATTTGTGATTGGAACACTCAGGATTTAGAAGCAGGGGCATCGAAAGTTCAAGGTCATCCTCATTTATGTATGAGTTTGAGGCCAGCCTGGGTCTGAGGCCCTATCTCATTTAGAGAGCAAACAATTGTAAATCCTTGTGAACTGAATTATTCAGAATGTTAAAGAGTCATATAAACTCACATGTTTTAGTCTTAACAACTTTAATTTTGTATTCTTTAGATACAGTTTATAAAACACTAAATATAA
>CADCXT010004282.1:0-18451 GCA_902806775.1 Microtus agrestis
GTCAATTATTATTATTATTATTATTTGGTTTTGCTTTTTTTGAGACAAGGTTTCTCTATGTAACAGCCCTAGCTGTCCTGGAACTAGCTCTGTAGACCAGGCTGGCCTTGAACTCACAGAGATCCACCTCCCAAGTGCTGGAATAAAAGGCAGGCACCACCACTGCCCAGTGGCAATCTTATTTTGCATTCTTTTCCTAATACAAAAACTCTGTCACTCGAGTGCTTTTGGAAACTGCCCCTCCCCAAAAAAAGACTCCCTTGGGAATGGCTAAAATAAACTCCAGTACCTGGTAATAAGACAATTTGTTTACAGTACACCTTTTTGGGTAGGACACAGCTTAGTGGTCCAGGGCTTGTCTGGCATACACAGATCCCCGGGTGCCACCTCCAGTCCAGAAAGAAAAGAGACTGTCTCATATGAAATAATACAACTACAACTACCAGCAGCAGAGAATCTGAAACAGCCCGGGGTGCCTGACGACACACAACACACACACAGAGACCAAACACACCACACACACACTCAAACCACATATACACCATACACACCCCAGACACACATATACACCACACACTCATACCACACACACATGCCACATGCACACACACCATACACTCACACCTCATACACGTACCATGCACACACACCACATACACACAGACACCACACACACACTGCAAACACATGTACCACACACACGTACACCACACACATATGTACCACACATACAACACACACATACTCTACACACACGTATACCACACACTCACACCACACTTATACCACATACACACATCACACATACACGCTCACAGCACACACATATGTACACCACATACTTCCCACTCACACCACATACATACTGCACACCACACTCATGTGCACACACACCACACACACAAACACATTCACAACACACACACATGTAGGACCCAAGGATTACCTCCAGAGAAGAAACATCTGGTGGGGTGAGTTCTCAGAGCTTCATCAATAAAGAAAGACACCCACTTCCTGAGGGTGCAGACAGGATTCTCAGATCTCACTCTCAAGAACAAGACTCACAAGGTAAAACTTCCTGGAATAACCGAGAAGTCTGAGTCACCTGCCCCCCCCCCGTTTGCCCCCTCACAGTTGCCCCTCCCGCACAGTGGCTGGCCCTCCCATTCTAGCAGGGTTGCCTCCTCCTGGATGCTGTCCTTACTGCTCCTGTGCAGACTCCTGTTTGCCTGTGCTCCAACAGGACACTTGCGGTCCTTGCTTGCCCAGTGTTCATTTACTAAAGGGTTCACAGACTGGAACACACTACAGGTTCCCTCACTTGGGGCCCACAGCTGATGGATCTCTCTGACCTCTGCTCCAGCCCAGTAACCAGGTGGGTTACTCGGTGAGTATGGGGGCGGGAGGCGGGAAGGAAGGGCGACTAACTTGTCTGTGACTGCTGTTTCAGCTTCATCCCTTCAACAAAAGGTGTCCCTTCTGCTGCCAGGAGCAGGCCCACAGATGCGCACAGACGATGGGGCTAAGGGTCACATTGCTTCACTGCTGTGACGTGAAGAAAGGAGGTTGTCACGTAAGTGGCCATGGAGAGGGACTGGTTAATGAAATGCAAAATGGACACAGCTGTTGGAAACAGGATGTGAGTCTGGATGTGACCCAAGATGCTGTCCAGCACAGGCTACAGAAAGATGCTGGAGCGGGACTGGTGCAGCTCAGGCCCAAAGTGTGTGTTCAGCCTGCGCCAGGCCCTGGCCTCAGTCCTCAGGACCAGAGGGAAAAACCGTAAGGGCCTAAAGATGTGCAAACGTGACTCCGAGTATGGGTTTAAGGGCGGAGGGCCAAGCTGGCTTCACTGTAGAGCCTTGTTGCCAAGCCTGACCACCTCAGTTTGATTCCTGGGACTCACGCGGTAGACAGTAGTAGTGGTGCATCCATCCCTTTAACACACAGAGTGAGTTCTAGGAAAGCCAGAAGGAAGACACGCTCTCCCAAGTCTCCTCCGACCTCCACCTGTGCCCCATGGCACACACCTCCCTCACCCTCACAAAAACATGAGTTAGTTTGGTTTTTTGGGGGTTGGGGAGATGGTGTCACAGTGCTGGAGATAGAACCTAGGGTCTCATCGTAATAATGACAAAATACCATCACCAAAGGCAGCTTAACAGTTTACTGAGAGAGTCCATGGCAGTGTGGAAGGCATGGTATGTGCCAGGAGCAGGAAGCAGATTGATCAAATTTGGTCCACACACAAGAAGAGAGAGAAAGAGAGAGCAGGAAGCAGTGTTAGGCTATAAATCTTCAAAGCCTGCCCCCCTCCCCAGTGACATACCTCCTCCATCAAGGTTCTGCCTTAAAGGCTCCATAATCTCCCCCAAACAGTGCCAAACCAGGGAGCAAATGCTCAGACACAGTAGCCTGTAGGGTCCGTGTGTCTCAAGACACTACATTCATGCATGCTGGTCAAGTACCTCACCGTGGAACTATATCCCCAGCCTGCTCACACAAAATGAATAAATAAATGTAATAAAAAGTTTTATTATAAATAAATAATAAAGTAATAAATTAAAGAACAGGGTGCAGATGGTGACAACCCGCCTGCTACTCCAGGAATCAGGAGGCAGTAAGACCAGGAGCTCTGGGACAGACTCGGCTACACAGTGAGTTTGAGGCTAGCCTGGACTACCTGAGACAGCAGACAGCACAAGTAGCAACATGTGTCTCTTTTTGAAAATTTAAAAACAGAACAGTTTATCTAGGTATCCCTTTTTCCTCCCCGAGAGTGCCGTGTGCTGAGGCAGAATTTCAGTTGGACCGAAGAGACTGGTGGCTCAGTAGTTCTAGTACTCAGAGGCAAGACGACAGCCCTCCCCTTTTTCTTTATCCAAGCGGCCTCGAGGTTTCTGTATATCTGAGGGGTCTATATGCTGACCTCCTGACTTCATCTCTTGAGTAACGGAATGATAGGTGCGCGCCACTACAGGAGGGGTGGCCAGGATGCAAAGGCGGCTTTGTGCTTGCCGGGCAAGCACTCTAAAACCTCAGCTACATCCCCAGCTCCAAGAAAAACCATGAGTTCAAGACAAGTCTAGGCTACAAAGAGAGATCCTGTCTCGAAATAAATAAAATAAAATAAAATAAAAAGGTGTGTGTGAACGAGGTTTGGGGGCTTAGTTTGCAGATCTCTTTCCGAAGTCACCCGGTTCCGGAGCACTACTGGAAGAGAGCAATTGCCGGACCTTCACATGTGGCCACTAGAGGGCGCGCCGAAGCAGCCGAAGTCTGGAAGCACTCGGGCGCTCCCCAGAGAACCATGCAGAAAACAAAGCGCTCTTATTTTCAAAAGGCTCGAAGAGGCCCCTACGGAGCGTCCACACTCCATCTCCTCATAAGTAAACAAACTTAATTGCAATTTAATTTATTCTGAATTGTATCAACAATTAAAATGAAATTACCCCCTAGCTCTATTTTCTTTCTCTTTATTTAAAATAGGTTCCTCCCAACTCCAGCAATTTAATGTAAGAAAGCAATTGAATTTTAATGACCTTCTCTAGGGAGCTCATCCTACTAGATGGATCCTGCCTTTTCCACCTCGCTTTATTGACACCACATCTCCCAATATCTTAATATGTCATTTTGTCTGATGATAGTTAACCTCCTTCCGCAGACCACGGCAGAAACACATCTCTCTCCAGCCACCACTACTCGGTACTACAAGCACAAAAGGTAGAAAACAGCCGGCTTGTGTCCCACCCACCCTTCTTGCCTTCCTCGACTGCAGCCTCTCTGCACCCCTGTGCAAGGCTTTGGGAAGCGACCCTTATGTAAGGAAGGGAATAGAAATGATTAACACTTCCTTCATCCTTGGCCTACGCCTTCCAGCCACTGTGTGGGGGCGGGAGGTGCAGTGGGCGGGGCCAAGAAACAAAACAAAAACCTATGCAAAATCTATGCTGTTCACAGTCTTCAAGAAAGAGTAGGATCAACTCAAATGTCTGCTAAAGAATGACACGAATAGGCTGGACTCAGAAGGCCGGAGGAGTTCTGTGAGTTCGAAGCCAGCCTGGTCTACAGAACGAATTCCAGGACAGCCAGGGCTAAACGCAGAAACCCTGTCTCGGGGGAGAATAAAACGAATAAACGTTAAAAAACATGAGGTCTGTCCATGAGGGAGTGGGACAGTCTGAAGAGTCAATTTGACATCTCTGAGAATGTCTGATTAAGTTCATTGATGTGAGTGGATTATCTTCATTGTGGGCGGGGCCATCCCCTGAACAAGGATCCTGGACTGTTTAAAGTGCTGAGCTTGTGTGTGTGTGTGTGTGTGTGTGTGTGTGTGTGTGTGTGTGTGTGTGCTTCCGCACACGCGCTAATTCCTTGCTTTCTGCTCTTGGCTGTGGATATAATGAACCAGCTACTTCAGGCTCCAGCCGCCTTTATTCCCTGTCTCCCATGGCTAACCAGCTGTAACCCAGAACCTTCCTCCTTTAAGGTACTGTTGTAGGAGTTCTTTATCAGAGCTGCAGGACACAAAGCTAAGACAGGCAATATTACTTCGCTGCAGAAAGAACAACGCGTTGATATGTGCTGCAGCAAGAATAAGCCTGAACAACATGCTACAGGGAAGAGAGTAGCCATGAAAGGTCACACCTCGTATCTGTCGTTTGTGTGAAACGTCCAGAAGAGGCACCCACAGAAACAAAGGCTACATTCGTGGTTTACTGGGGCTAAGGGGGGGTGATAGAGACAGACAGCTTCACAGAGGGTTTTCCTTGCTGATAGAACTCTTCTGACACAGCTGTAAGATGGTAAGACTGCAGGACACCGTGAATGTCCTCAAGCCTCTGTGTTGTACATTTTCCTCCTCAGTCATAATGACAAGATCCAGTCCCTACGAGTAGACATCCCGGTGGATGCACACTGGAGATTAACCAATGATAAAAAACTAACATATCACATGGGTCTGAGGAGATGTATGGAAAGCCAAGTTCTCATCAGCATGGTCCACAGAAACTCCAGTGCTGGCCAAGAGGCCCTGTGCAAGTCACGAGCCTGTTCTCTATTCAGGGGGGACATATGCAGTCTGCAGGTATGCTGGGCACAACAGAGGCTGCTCGGACTTTTTCTGGGTGAATTTGTGGTTTATATTTTTAAGCAAATCTTTTTTCTTTATTTTTTTTAACATTTATTTATTTTGTGTGGGTGGGGATGGCAGTGTGTGGAGGGGGCGGTGGATGTCAGAGGACATCCTGTGTGAATTGGTTCTCTCCTTCAACCTGGGGGGGGTGGTCCTGAAAACCAGATGCGGGGCACCAGACTTGCCAACAGCACCTCCACCTGCTGAGCCATCATGCTAACCCACTTCTCTATCTTCTCCATTTTCAAACTTCGGTTTGTTTTTTGTTTTTGTTTTTTTGAAACGGGATTTCTCTGTGTAGCCCTGGCTGTCCTGGAACTCTGTAGGTCAGGCTGGCTTCAGGAGACTCACCTGCCTCTGCCTCCCAGGAGCTGGGACAAAGGTGTGCAGTACCACTGGTTTGGCTTCTATTCTCGAACCCTTAAATCCTGTCTCTAGTTTGAGTTGTCACAATCAGACACATGAACAGACCTCATGCTTTTGTTTATTCCCCCCTCCCAGCACAGGAGATCTCAAAACCCACCAGTGATACTCTTCCTCCGAAAAGGCCACACCTACTCCATCAAGGCTACACCTCCCAATAGTGCCCCTCACTATGGGAGCCATTTTCTTCCAAACCAGCACACCAGCTAAGACTCTGACCTTTGCAAAATGTACTGGGTTGCACCACTGCACTTCATCTGACTTCCTTTTGCACAGGTTTTAGCCACCTGAGACATCCATGGTGCTGGTTAATTGATGGAGGAAGGTCACTGGTTAAATAAAGAAATTGCCTTGCCCTGATAGGTTAGAACATAGGTGGGTGGAGTAAACAGAACAAAATGCTGGGAGGAAGAGGAAGTGAGCTCAGACGCCATGCTCCCCTCTCCCGGGCAGACACAATGAAGCTCTAACCCAGGATGGGCGTAGGCTAGAATCTTCCTGGTAAGCGCACCTCAGTGCTACACACCTTAATAGAAACGGGCCAGGCAGTGTTTAAATGAATACAGTTTGTGTGTTATTTCTGGGTATAAGCTAGCCAGGCGGCCAGGAGCCGGGCTGTGGGAAGAGGCCCGCAGCTCTTACAACAGTTAATAAACTAGCTTTGTGGCTGGAACTGAGACTAGATCTTAAAGCGAACCAGAACATCCTGGAAACTGTCAACTTCAGCACCTTGGCAGAAAAATCAAAGTACAGAGCTAGGCATGGTATCACATACGTTTAATCCCAGCACTTAGGAGGCAGAGGCAGGCAGATCTCTGTGAATCTAAGGCCAGCCAGGGCTGCATACTGAGACCTATCTGTGTGGGGGGAGTCAATGTTCTTTCACCCCTCCAGGAGGCTGGAGTTTTAGTTCTAGAGGACAGAAGAGGAGGGAGCCACAGTTGTGCATAATGTACATCCGTTGCCACCAAACTGTACTCTTACAATGGCAAAACGGTTACATCTGTGTTACTATAGTTTTTTTGTTTGTTTTTTGAGACAGGGTTTTCACTGTAACTTTGGAACCTGTCCTGCCTGGAACTAACTCTTGTAGACCAAGCTGGTCTCGAACTCACAGAGATCCACCTGCCTCTGCCTCCTGAGTGCTGGGATTAAAGGCACATGCTACCACCACCTGGCTTGACACAAATTTTTTTAAGTCAATGACTGGGCTACAATGTAGTACAGAGGTTGAACAGTTGCCTAGCATACAAGAGTCCTCGGGCTTTGAAGAAGGGATTTGTTAAATGTCAGGGTTCTACTTATATCTCAGACTTGGGAGTATGTGAGCCAGTGTTCAAGGTCAACTAGGACAGGACAATAAGACTGTCTTTTTAAAGAGAGAGAGAGAGAGAGAGAGAGAGTCTGGGGAGTGGGAGACTACTCAGAGAGCCAGAATTCTTGATAGCAGCCATGAGAACTTGAGTTCAAATTCCCCATCACACACATGAAAAGCTGTGTGTTACCGCTGTACCTGGGATCCCAATGCTGAGATCCCAAGGGTTCTCAGGCCAGCCAGTCTGGCTAATTAGTAGCTCCAGGTTCAGAGAGATCCTGTCTCAAACAAACAAACAAAAAAAAAAACGGTGGACAACAATAGATGAAGACAGCCAGTGTCACAGAGAGAGAGAAAGAGAGAAAGACAAAGACAGAGACAGAGAAGAAAGAAAATAAGAGGGCTGGAGAGATGGCTCAGAGGTTAAAAAAAAACTGGATGCTCTTCCAGAAGACCTGGGTTCAATTCTCAGCACTCACATGGCAATTCACAACTGTCTGTAACTAGATATACATGCAGGCAAAACACCAATGTACATAAAATAAAAATAAAAACATTTTTAAAAATTATTGAGGCAACTAAGGATGTTTAACTGTGGACTGGACATTAGAGTGTGGAGTCCTTCACCATCTCTTGAGGTGGGTGCAGCTGTGACCTGGAGACTATTCCTGAGGTAGGCATTAGTCCAGGGTGCTTACCAAGTATTTATGAATCATGAGTCCACAATGTCTACAGCTTATTTTCAAAAGAGTCTAATGTGGGATGCCCCTCTGTCTGCTGTGAATATGTCTTAATAAAGAAGCTGATTTGGCCAATAGCCAGGCAGAATAGAGTCATGCAGAAAATCCAAGCAAAGATAAAGGGGAAAAGAAGGTAGAGTCGGGGAGGTACCAGCAGCCACCAGAGAAGTAAGATGTGAGGTAACAAGCCACAAGCCTCGTGGCAAAACACAGACTAATAGAAATGGTTAATTTAAGATGTAAGAGCTAGTTAATAATAAGATTCAGCTAATAAGCCAAACAGTTTGTAATTAATATTAAACCTCAGAGTGGTTATTCGAGAACTGATGGGCAGGAGAGGAACCTCCAGTTACAAGATTCTGAGAAATGAATAAAGTAAAATAAACAAATTGTAGGGAGTGAAAGTGGCAAATGTTAGCTATCTGCCTAGCCTCAAGATCGGTATGTCTTGGCTGAGAATGTAGTTCAGTTGGTGGAGTGCTTGCTTATGTGCACGAAGTCCCAGGTTCTATCCTTAGCACCACACAAACTAGCCTTGGTGGCGTGGCACACACTTCCAATCCCAGCACTTTGAAGGTGGAGCCCTGAGGGTAAGGAAGTGTAGGTCAGCCTAGGCTACAGAGTGAATACAAGGTCAGCCTGTGCTACCTGAGACTCCCTGTGCTGGGGATTGAACAGGGTCTCACACTGGGCAAGTGCTCTGTCACTGAGCTACATCCCCAGCCGACAACTGCTGGCTCTAATGGAAGGTCTATCGGTGATCTTTAGGTCAGTCCTTTTTGATAATATTATTTTATGTCTTCGGTGTTTTGCCTGGATGTATGCCCGAACATCACCTACACACAGTACCCATGGATACCAGAAGGGGGCGATGGATCCCTTGGAACTTCAATTACAGATGGCTGTCAGCAAGTCTTTAGTGTACTCCACTTCCAAGACAGCTCACCAGCCCTACGTTGGTCCTCTCTAAGCTTTACGGAAGTCTGGAAGGTTTATAATAAGGCAATAAAATGGTCTGATCCCTCCCTGGCCTTTTTCCTTGTGGGGTTCAAAACAGAAACAAAAACTGAACAGCAAGAAGGGCAAGAAGATGAACTGAAAAGCACAGACACCTTTTAAAGGGTCGTGAGACCGTGCGTCACAAAGCGTAACGCTAGACGCATGCAGAGCGTTCACTATGAAACCCACAGGATGCAGACCAAGAGATGCACCCTACGAACTTCAGCGAGTGACAGCAATGGACCAGAGTCAGTTCACACTGCAGGGATCCAGAAGCGGGCCGGCCCCTGCGGGAAGTCCCTGCGGCTTCTGTTTCATTTTCCTGGAAACTTGCTGCTGTTCTTATGAAATCGCTCTCTGAACGCTAGTTAAAAATTCGTAGCTGGGCCAAGAGTGGTGGCGCATGTCTTTAATCACAGTTCTTGAAAAGCAGAGCCAGACGGACCTCTGATTTCGAGGCCAGCCTGATCTATAGAGCAAGTTCCAGGATACATACATACATACATACCGTTCATAGCTGGGCACTGAGCTCAAGCAGGAGAGTGCTTGCTCAGCATGCACCAAGCCCTGGGTCCCATCCCTAGGTCCCCAGCACCACATACAGCAAGCTTAATGATCTGTGTTTGAAATCCCAGCACTCAGGAGGTAGAGGCAGGAGGATCATCCTGTCTTCAGAGTCATCCTCAACTACATAATTTGAGGCCAGAGTAGACAAAGACCTTATCAATAAATAAATTAATTGAAGAGTTGATAAATTAACTGATCCATTATGGGTTGGACATGGCGGCAAATGCCTGTAATGTCGATAGTTTGGAAGCTGAGACAAGAAGCCACTCAACTAGGCCCTAATTCAAAATACAAACACGGAGCTGGTGAGAAGGCTTGCTGCTCTTCCAGAGGACCTGAGTTCAGTTCCCAGCACCCACATTACCTCTAGCTCCAGGGTATAGGACACACCCACACTCAAGTGGCACACATACATATAAGTAAAAATGAAAAATATGTTTCAAGGCAAAAAAAAAGTTTAAATTTTTTTAAATGTCATTTAAAAATTGTAGGTTCTAAAATAAGCATTGAATCATAAATTCTAAAATAATGCCAATGTAGTCTGGGTCTGTAAGTGTTTTATGACAGGTGCAGTCTCATTCTATACATGTTCTAAAACAGCATCGTTATCTCAAGCCCTCAATACGCCTTGAAATGAGCTCAGGATAGGCTGCAGAAGGATTTCTGGTGGTTAGACAAAAGCATCATTTCTCAGCCACTTGTGGAAAAGAACCTTGTTCTTTGCTGATTGTGGTGGTCCACATTATTTTATTTAAAATAAAAGTTGCATAGACCGACAGGTACCTGCCATTAATTACCACACTAGGGAGGCAGAGGCAAGTGACTCTTAGAAGCCAGGCTGGTCTATACAGTGAGACCCCATTTCAAATAAAAAAAATCATTGTGTAATCTAAAATAAATATTATGAAATGCTGTAGGTTTTTTTTTTTGTTTTTTGATTTTTCAAGACAGAGTTTCTCCGTAGCTTTTGGTGCCTGTCCTGGAACTAGCTCTTGTAGACCAGGCTGGCCTCGAACTCACAGAGATCTGCCTGCCTCTGCCTCCCGAGTGCTGGGATTAAAGGCGTGTGCCACCACGGCCCGGCGAAATGCTATGTTATGAACATGCCTCGGGCAGTATAACCATGAACTCACAGCAGTTATGGTTATCTGCATAGTTATGTTACCTTATGGTGTAAGATCAAGCCTACAGGTCTGTTCAATCTTCTAGTACCTCTAATTGGATTCAGTGGGTTACAAAATTCTTAAAAATTAAGGCTATAAAGGCGGGAATGGTCATAGGTGGGAAGAACAGAGAGTGATTGGGGTAGAGATAATCCAGATACAATGTTTACATGTGTGAAATTGTCAAAGCATAAATAAGAGATTAAAAGATTTTAAAAGAAAAAAAGATAAGGTTTTTCTGGGTAGCCCTGGCTGTCCTGGAATTAGCGCTGTGGACCGGGCTGGCCTCGAACTCAGAGACGCATCCCAAGTGCTGGGATTAAAGGAATGTGCCACCACCACCAGCCTAATAGTCATTTTTTTTAAAAGATTTATTTAGTTATTATGTATACAACATTCCATGTATGCCCGCATGCCAGAGGAGGGCGCCAGATCTCCTTATAGATGGTTGTGAGCCACCATGTGGTTGCTGGGAATTGAACTCAGGACCTTTGGAAGAGCAGCCAGTGTGCTCTTAACCACTGAGCCATCTCTCCAGCCCAGTCATTTTTTTTTAATTTAAAACTTTTTTAGATTTACTATTGTATTATGTGAGAGTTCTGCCTGTATGTATGTATCTACATCTCTTTCATGTGGTACCTGGGGAGACAGAAGAGGCCATCAAACCCTGAAACGAGTTACAGATGATACTGGGAATGAACTGGAGTCCTCTGCAAGAGCAGCAAGTGCTCTTAACCACTGAGCCATCTCTCCAGCTCTGGTAAGAATCTTTTTTAGGTTATTTGGCATATACCCGTAGTCCCAGCTACTCAGGAATGCTTGAGTCAGAGAGCTGCAGGTCAAAGCTTCTGTCTTAGCTAGGGTTTTCATTGCTGTGAAGAGACACCATGACCACAGAAACTATTATAAAGAAAACTTTTAGGGGCTGGAGAGACGGCTCAGTGCAATCACCAGCACCACACAAACTAGGTATGGTGGAGCATACCTGTGATCCCTGCACTTGGGAGATAAAGGCACGAGAATCATCCTTGGCTACATACACAGTTCAAGACAAGCCTAGGCTAGAGACCTTGTCTTAAAAATAATAATAATGAGGGATGGAAAGATGGCTCAGTGGTTAAGAGTACTTGCTTCTCTTGAGGAACCAAGTTCAACTTGCCAGCACCCACATGACAGCTCACAGTTATCTGTAACTCCAGTTCCAGGGACTCTGATGCCTGCTTCTGGCCTCTATAGGTGCAAAGCACACAGTGGTGTACAGATATACATGCAGGCAAAACATTCATACACACAAAATCAATAAATATTTTTAATGATAATAAAGAGAAAATCCCCTGGGCTAGGAATGTATGCTTGCCTGTTCATGTGAGACCCTGGTTTTGATTCTCAGGACCACAAGATTAATCAATCATTGATTGATCAATCAATTTATCCATACCTATAATTAAACTTCACCCAGTTAAGATGAACCAGGAACCGTCAGCTTCAGGAGATCACGGCTCAGCACGGTGCTTACCTGGCCTATGAAACAGAGCTAGGCTAAAGCTGGAGTCAGCAGGGCTTCTACCATAGAAGCAACGGAAGGAATTAACTGTGCCTGAGAGAGAGAATTCCCAGCACAATTGGGAGTGTTGGCGAGTCCTGAGAGCCACAAGTCACCTCACTCTGGGCAAAACTGTATCCAGAAGTGACATAGGAAAGGTAGGCAAGGACCAAGACCCCAAGGAGCTCTAGAAAGTCTTTGTCAGATTCCTGTTCTAGCTCAAAGAATGGCAAATGCTGTTGGAAGGGGCAAGGCTCTTGTGGTCAGAAGTAGGTTGTTTGGAGAAATCAGATGTTCCTCGGTTGCTCAGGAGAAGGCTGTACTGAAAGCAGCTGGCTTGGCCCCAGTGATCTTGCTGCAAGCATGGTAATGAAAGCCTGACCCAGGAAAGGGGTGGGAAGGGGTGGATTCCACAGACACAGTGCAGGTAGGCCAGACAGGACTTACAGGCTGATCAGAGGTGGAGGAGAGTGGGAAGGAGAAGGTGGGGTGATCTCCAGGTTCCAGCCTGGCCACTGAGAGGATCTGAGACTGGAAACCAGAGAAGGAGCTGTGGGAAGGAAGGAGAAGTTGTCTAGTCGGCCAGAGATATGCAGAGTGCCAGGGGCCTGTGGATGTCCAGGTAGAAATGGGGAATCAGTCATGCTAGGGTGAGACCTGGCTGGGACAAGAACAAGGTGAGCTGCAGGCTTGAGAATCCAGACCAGGGACAAAGTAGTAGGACCACACTGACGCCACCCAACTTCTTCCCTGCAGATCCCATCTCTTAGAGGATCAGTCAGTCTCCTGATAGCACCATGGACAATGTGAACAGAAATCAACAATTACTGTCTGGAGGTGGGGGGGGTTGTTGGGACCACTGGCTTCCTAATAAACAACAAAGAGGCTTGTTATTAATTATAAACACTTGGCACATAGCTTAGGCTTTTTACTAACTAGCTCTTACAAGTTAAATTAACCCATATTTATTAATTTACATGCTGCCACGTGGTTCAGGTCTTATTACCTCATCTTCTACACGTCCTGCTCCCTGTGTCTGGCTGGGGATTTAGCCTCCCTCCCTCATTCCTAGCATTCCTAGGGAATTCCTAGCATTCCCTCAGTCTCACTGTCCTGCCCAACCTCTTCCTGCCTAACTATTGGCCAGTCGGCTCTTTATTAAACCAATGAGAGCAACACACTTCCCAGCTTACAAAAGGATTATTCTACAGCAACTGTCTACACACTTGTGCTAGGCAGTGATGTGTTAGGAATATTTCCTAACCCAGCCACTCCGCCGACACAAAATAATAGTCAAATCAGACCAAATTAAAAGATATCCAGCTTTAATTAAACACCTGCACTCCCTGGTGGCCCCAACGGGAATGGGAAGCCATCAACACCACCAGAGAGGAAAAGGGAAAACCACGTGTTTATTTTCTGGGGAGCAGTTTAAATAGCCTGTGGGAGTGGTCTTAACCTTTCCTGGGAAGGAAGTCAAGGTTTGGTGGGCTACCTTGACCCTTCTTGGGGAGGGGTCAAGATTTGAGGGGCACAGGGGAGGGGTCTCCAAAGATGGAGGCTGAGGCGGGGATTACATTCCAGACTGTTTGTATACAGGGTGACAGGAAGCTGAGGTGTACTTATGACCAACATTTAAGCTCTCTTTGGAAGAAGGGGCATCAACTCAAGTCTGGCTACTTCCTGCGGGCATGGGGCGATTTGGGGGAGGGGAGAGCTGGGTGTTGGTGGGTTCACACTCAGCGAGAGGTATGGCTGGAGAGGCATCCTGTTTACTGTCATCCTGGAGATGCCAGGTATCTGTTTCTTGAAGGGGATAAGAAGGCAGAACTAGGAGAAAAAATATTGTTGTTTGTATCACCAGAGAGGAGTGTGCCAGGCTGAGGAGCAGGTAGGCCCTTCAATGTGGCATCCTGGAAAACCAGAGAGTGGAAGGTCCTAACTACTGGACAGATCTAGTGCCCTGAGTAGGTGCCTTGTGCCTGGAGAGATGGTACCAGCATGGGTGTCCAAGGAGCTTGGCAGCCAAGGGGGTGGTGAGGATTACTGTGTGAGGTCCTGTCCATCGAAGTTCAAGAGACCTAGGAGTTGGCTGTTTGAGGAGTACTCTGTCCCTTGGGGAGAGTGGGGCAGGTTTAGGGGCATTAGGGTCCACTGGTGTGGGGGCAGGGAGACAACTGTCAGCATGTTGATGGAGGAAGGTCATTGGCTAATAAAGAAACTGGCTTGACCCATTTTATTGGTTAGAACATAGGTGGGTGGAGTAAACAGAATAGAATGCTGGGAGGAAGAGGAAGTGAGCTCAGACTTGACAGCTCTGCTCTCTGGAGCAGAGACGCCAGGCAGCTCTGACCCAGGATGGATGTAGGCTAGAATCTTCCCGGTAAGCTCACCTTGGGGTGCTACAAACAAATTATTAGAAATGGGCTAGTCCAGGTGCGAGAGTTAGCCTAGAAGTGACTAGATAGAAATGGGCCAAGCAGTGCTTAAAAGAATACAGTGTCCGTGTAATTATTTCGGGTAAAGCTGGCCGTGTGGGCGGCCGGGGTGCTGGGGACGCAGCCCCGCTGCTCCTATTTCAACAGCATGTGAATGGAGAAGGGACCTTAAAAGGGATAGGTATGAGACGGTTATTTAAATAGAACCATCCATCCTTTGTTTTTGTGGCCCCCTTTTTATTAAGCTCGTCCCTCTCTTTAGGTTGGTAACATGGCTGATAGGAGAGAGTTAAGAACAAAATATGTTCTGTGGAGTCCAAGGAGCTGGAGGCCAGGCCCCGGGCCACTGAGTCAGCCTTCGCATTACCTAAGGCCACTAGGTCTTTGGAGGACTGGTGTTCCCAACAGTGAATAATGCCTACTTCTTCAGGGAGCTGGAGAGCCTCCAAAAGATTGGCTATAAGCGCTCAGTTAACTATGGGAGTGCCCTTGGTAGTAAGGAAGCCCCTTTCCTTCCAGAGTGCAGAATAAGTATGGGCTATTAAGAAGGCATATTTAGAGTCAGTATAGATATTAGCATGTTGGCCCTTGGCTATTTAGAGTACCCTAGTCAAGGCAATTAATTCGGCCTTTTATGAGGAGGTTCCCTTTGGCAGGCCAATCGCTTCACCTGTGTTAGTGGAAGTGACCACTGCATACGTTGCCTTGAGGTTTCCTAATTTATCTATAAGGGAATGTCCATCAACAAACAGGGTGAGTTGGGGATCTGTAAGTGAATGGTCTAGACAACCCAGCCTAGATGAGGTTAAAGCTTCTACAGCCTCTGGGCAAGAGTGAGAGGAGGTACCAGGCGGGGAAGGAGCAGGAAGGAGAGTTGCAGGCTTTAGGGCAACCTAAACCTAAGACCAATGGCGAAGGAACCCTAGCAGGTTCAAAAATGAGAGGATTTGAGCCCCTGCAGTTGGAGGCTGTAAATCCTGCAGGGCCTGGATCCTGTCAGAGGTGAGGGTCTTAGACCCCAGCCTAAGTTGAACAGCCAGATCTACCACTCTAAGAGAGCACAGCTGAGCCTTGGTTGGTGAGACTGGATATCCCAGGGATCCAAGGGAGTTCAGGAGTGCAGAGGTGGCCTGTTGGGACAAAGACTTTGTAGGACTGCAGAGAGATCATCGACATACTGAAGGAGTGTGCTAGAACCTGGGTCAAAGTTTGAGAGATCTTGAGACAAGAGCTTGGCCAAGAAATGGAGGCTGTTCTGAAAACCCTGAGGGAGAACAGTCCACGTAAGCTGTCTGGAGGACTGGGAGTCAGGGTCCTCCCAGGTGAAAGCAAGAGGAAGTATGAGTCAGGGGGTAAAGAGACAGTAAAGAAGGCTTCTTTTAGGTCCAGAACAGTAAAGTAGGAGGTGGTAAGACGAATGTTAGGAGATTGTGAGGGTTGTTAACCAGAGGGTAAACTGGAATGGCTGCCTCATTTATGAGGCAGAGGTCTTGAAGTAGGCGCTAAGCGCCAGAGGTTATGCACACACGCAAGCCACAGGAAGAATTGGAGTGTGTTAGGTGAGTCAACAGGAATCAGAAGTCTTTGAGATAGGAGATCGGTGATAATAGGCTTAAGGCCTCGGCTGTGGGTTTTAGATGTAGGAAACTGCGGTCTGGAAGGGGAGGATGAAGGGTCTTTAAGGTGAACTAGCACTGGCTGGTGGTGAGTAGCAATCACAGGAGTAGAAGTGTCCCAGACTCGGGGCTCTACTGGGTAAGGGAGTATAGGGACAGAACAGTCTGGGGTAGGAACCTGTGAGGCTGTTGAAGTGAGAAGAAAGTGTGACTTAGGAGAGTGTGGGGGCCAAAGTGAGTGTGGCCTTGAAGCAGCTGAGAATATCTCGACCCAGTAGAGGTGCAGGGCAAGCGGGTATCACCAGGAAAGAGTGAGAGAAAAATTGCCCTGCAAGAATGCAGGGTAGTGGCAAAGTTTTAAGTGGGAAGGAACGGGTCCCGTCTACCCCCATAACTGAAATTAGTGAGGGAAACATAAGGCCTGGGTGAGATGTTAAAACAGAGTAGGTAGCTCCCATGTCCAAAAGAAAAGTAATGGACTTACCTGCTACCCATAGCATTACCCTAGACTTGGAGGGAGTTATGGGAGTCACCAAGTCTGGACTGCATTAATCCTCTGCAAGGCCGAGAAGTTCAAAGGTTGGCACAATCTCACTTGCTGATGTTGGTAAAACTGGACCTCCACGGTGTAGCATACAGGACGAGCCCACACAGGGGCATTGTGACTTCCAGTGTCCAGGTTGCTGGCAGATAGGGCATAGCCTCATAGGAGGCCCAGGGCAATATCGTGTCAAACGGCCATTTAGACCACATTTGAAGGAGCCTGTCAGCGAGGTTGACTTAGGCTGGGCTCCAGCATGATGGAGCCTCGTGGTTGACTTTCCTTGCCCCCCTTCTGTGAGTCCTGGTGGCCTTAGGGCAGCTGGTAAGGCTTGAGCCTGGAGCATTACGGCCTGTTTCAGCAAGAAGACTGCTGTTTCTTCTCGGGCATTAAAAACATTAAAGGCCATTTTCACCAATTCCTGTGTAGGAGTTTGGGGACCTTCCTCAGCCTTTTTTAACTTCTTTCTAATATCTGGTGGTGACTGAGAAATAAAATGGATAGCCAGGACGGTGGTCCCGCTGGGGAGGCTGGGTCCAGCCTGATATATTGGACCATGGTTTCTTGTAATCAATTTAAAAAGGATGGCTGGGTTTTTGTCAGCTAGCTTTGTGGTCTCTCGAAGTTTGTCAAAATTAACTACTTTTTCTGAGACCATTGCCATACTCTGAAGGAGGCAACGAACCATGGCTGTCAGCTGCTTTGGCCAGGTTGGTAGTCCCAGTGTGGTTATGTGGCTGGCACAGCCTCTTCCTCCACAGGGACTGTACTGTCTACCAGATGAGTCTGGTCTGCATATTGTCTTACTGCTGACTGAATTCTACTTCGCTCCTCTGGAGTGAGAGTAGAAGCTTGGATGACATAGAAGTCATGCCAGGTTAGATCGAAGGCCTGGGACAGGTAGCAAAACTCTTTCATATAAACAGTAGGGTTAGCAGAAAAGGAAGCTAGGTGCTTTTCTATCTGAGAGAGATCTGGAAGAGGAAAGGGAACATGGACTTTAATAAAGCCATTGGCTCCCGCTACTTCACGGAGAGGGCAGAGAATGGCAGTGTTATGGTGGGATCTGGTATGGGAGGAGAGAGAGGGTTGGGAGGGGTACTTAGAGGGGGTTCAAGGTAGGGAGATGCGGTACAGGACAGGAAGGTGGGTAAGGGAAAAGTTGACCTTGAACTTCTGGTTTGGCAAGGAAGGGAGCAGGTGAGGGTGGGTAAGGAGAGGACTGTGGAAAACGTAGCCTCACTGAAGGGAGTTGGGTAGTGAGGGTTCAAGGGAGTGGGGGAGGGGCCAGTGCCTCTGGCTGCATAGTTAAGGCTGAACTATCTGGATCCCAATTCCCAGATGGCCCAGAAATTGGAGGCGCTGTGATCCTAGCGACCAAAATCAGTGCTACAAGATACTGGCTACTGAGGGAGGGACAAGAGCACAGTGCCCCCAAAACTGTGGACATATGAGAGTTCTGTCCATTTGTCCCCGTGGTGACAAAAATTTTCTAGGACTCAGAGGACAGTAAACTCAAGGCTTCTCTCTGGTGGCCATCACGTCCCATTGTCAAGATCGTATTGAGGCAAAATCTTAGTGCGTAGAGAAATTAGCCTCTTGGGACAGATTGTATGAGACAGTCCTAATTTATAAAGGTTTTGTAAGAGGCAGCCCAAGGGCGATAACGGATCTGGCTTCGAGTTGTAAGCACCCATTTTAAAAGTCTGTGTCCAATCATGTGGCTCAAGTCTATTACAGCGCATCAGCCGAATAGGGCTGTGAAAATTGAATGTCAGGCACCCCTGTATAAACAAAAGTCACCTCAGCGAAAGTCTCAGCTTTCGGCACGTGGGTCAGCCTTTTGTCACAGACCTTGTCTTCCACAAAAGCCTGAAAATCGACCAAAGTAAACACGAATGGGTCCCCCAAAACCCTAGCAGCATAGGCAAGAAAAAGGGACTCAGCAAGACAAAACCGATCTAGCCTGGCT